>NHOP01000625.1:0-13855 GCA_018697155.1 Pyramimonas parkeae | reverse complement strand
CCCCAAATCGCGCGCGCACACACACACACACACACACACACACACACACTCACGCATATGGACCTGAACATGTAAGGCAAGCATGCCTGTGCCCCGACAAATGGATAGGCGGATCCACCCAATACATTTGCTGTATGTACACACGCATTAGACGCCGATAGTCCAGTCCTCCAGTGGGTGACCTCACAGATCCACGCGCATAGTTTTGCACACCACTACAACTACGACCAGTTGTAGTGGAATGGCTCTCAACCCTCATTGTTTTTTTGCCGCCAAATCATCAGTCGAAACTAGCAAATATGCGCCTTGGGCTGTTAGTTTTGCGGCTTGGATCCAACACAGGCTTTTTGCCCTGATCTGAATTGCTGCAGATTCTGTGTCTTATAGATGTACACTTCCAACATCAAGTTTGTCACCTGGGGTACTGGGGTGGAGGAGCTGCTTTCAGGTACCCTGGGCTGAGATTGGAGCGATGGAGAGCACTCTGGGCGCCTACCTGGCACATCGACTGGATGTCCTGACAGCAGAAACCAAAGGCGCGTTCTCTCTTACTGTACATGCCTTTGAAAGTTCATACAAGTTGACAGCGGGTGAAACTCAAAATTGTACTGGGTGCAACTTAATTCTACGCTACGAGCAGGAAAAGGTGCCAACTTCAAAGAGATGTTGAGAATTTTGTTGGGATACCAAGATCACCAACAACATAACCCTTGGAATCTTTTCACCAAGATCAATCAAGCATGTTCATACCCAGATCGTTGACCTTTGAACAACTTGAGGGCATGGCGTGTATAGCGATGCGTGCCTACCCACAACCAAAATGTGATGCTACCTGTAGTTGCTTAGAAAGAGGCCACATCATTTTCAGGTCGCAGAGAAACTGCTGGCTGTGATATTGGCGATGATCAAGTTCTTGTGGTGTGGTGAATGTAACATAGCTCAGAACGAGAAGAACAGCCGCCTTGAACAGCCTACATTTGAGCACTGGAACCAAATATAGATCATGGACAGACTCATCGAACTATTTTCATTTAAGATGAATCCCAGCTTACAAACAGAGGAGGGGTTCATTTGTTTTTCGGATCAATTGCAGTATGGTTCGCCACTCATTCCAAAACAAACGAGTAGAGACGATTGAAGGTTCAAATGGAATGTGGGAAATACATGCGCATGGCGGGTGGTTGGCTCGAGGGAGATGTGCCTCTTCATATACAGATGGTGCTCGCTGCTGTTCAAGCAGGCCGGCTAGTCCATGGCTATGTCATGGAAGGCCGAGGCAGTACAGTGGTGAACGCACGCAGCACGTTTGCCACCCTCACACCCTCTGACCCTCCAACCTTCTTCATCGCTGTCTCTGTATCTCTCAGATAACCGGTGGAGACGCTACGCGCAAATCGGCTCGGCGGCGGTGGTGGGCGGAGTAGCCTTGGGCCTGACCGCCGGAGCAGCTGCCCCTGCTCTGGGCATCCTCGCTGCCACCTTTGGGGCTGGAGGTGTGACGGCGGCGCTGTCTGCGAGCGTGCTGCAGGTGTCGCCCGCAAACTCTGCAAACTTGCTGAAAACAAACCATTTGAGGGGTGGATTGCCTGGGGGAAGGGGTCGGCTGGGCTGTAGCGCTGCTGGTGTTTCCAGGCAAGCTGCGTTGTGTTGTTTGGTGAGCATGGTCAGCACAACTGGATTCACAACATCAATCGACACCAGCCTACGTCACCGACATAATTGGTCCTATGATTCAGAGCAAAACTTCAACTCAGTAGCCCACAGCTTGCGTGAAAAACCTGCAACGTACAAATGCAATCAGTTATTTTGGGATGCAACTGTTCATTGTGTTGACGCGTGTGGCGATTTGAGGCACGAATTTGCACGCTTTCATGAGCACCTGCGTGTGCGTACCCCACCACAGGTATACAACCATTGTCTGCATGCATTCAATGTGTTGCACTCGGGCGGGGATGCGGATGTGGGTACGGACGGACACACAATCCTTCGGTGTTCCCAATGTTGTGAGTGATGGCTCTTTTTGAGCAGAAACTGTATGGGTGGAATTTGTGGGTGGACTTTGTTTTGCAGACGGTGTTCGGAGTGGCGGGCGCAGGCCTCGCTGGCTACAAGATGCGGCGGCGTACCAAGGGAGTGCAGCAATTTGATTTCATGCTTCAACCTGGCGGCGCAAGGCATTTGTCTGTTACCGTATGCATCAGGTGCTGCTGATGATAGAGTTGACATTATCACCCAAAACAGCTGATTCGTCTCCAGGAAGAGCTTATCCCATTTCATCTGCGCACCTCCATACTCGCTGGAGTCTCTTGCTTGGGTGCACAGGTATCCTTGTTCAGGTTCTCTTGCGACAAATCTTGTGCGAGCACATATATGCGATGTGCGGAAAATTGTTAAGTTGTTGAGGGATCCACTGTGAAGCTGCTACCCAAGAGTCATATGTCCTGATCCAAATCACAATTTCTTCACACTCCTCCAGTCCCTGACCTCCGACCCGATGAAGAGCGCTAATATGTTCGTTGTTCAGCTGTCGGTCTTCATCCAAGGTGCTTGTTTCAAACGCTTTATGGCCATACGTTTTGTCTCGATCTCCTGTGTCAACCCTTCCATGCCGGATACGCGTCGCCATCACATGCGCCGCATCCGACATTCTCCCAAAAAGCAACGCTGATGTATCGGATAACAATTGATGGATGGGACGCTCTTCTCCCTCTTCTTGTGTTCGGATAGGAGTAGCATGTGATGCAGACTTCTGGCACAAGACGTGCTGCCGGGCCCCAGTTGGTGTTCGCTCGAGACCAGAGAACGGCAACTTTCAAATGCGCACTCCGACAAGTGGCTACCCTATAGAACCCGGACAGATGTGACTCTATGATTGGGACGGGGATCAGGCACTCGACAAGAGTCTATTTTCTGCGTTGTCCAAACAAATAAGCTAATACCCTGCTGGTGGCCTCTGATGCGTCTCCACTCAGCGGGTGGCTGCGGGATGCGGCGGACTGCAAGCGGCCTTGGGGGGTGGTGCTGGAAGAAGGCGACGTCCCTCTTCGCGAGCGTCTGCAGCGTTTCTTCCACGCGCAGGGCTGCCCGCTCCGTGCCAGGGCAGTCAAGCGCGAGCTGTGCGACTTCCGCCGCAGCTTCCAACACATAGCCAAGCCCCCGAGGTCCAGCTCTTTCAAGCAAGCCGGCTGCAGCCGTTTCGACACTGGCGGTGGGGGTGGGGGAGCGACGCTGAGCGAGATGGTGACTGGCGCCATGCTTAGCGAGCGCTCGCTCACCCAGGAGGTGGGACGCATCCGAACCTTGGCCTGGCCGCACTTTTGTTCGAGTTCTAGAGACCTGGACCAAGCCCTCGCTTATCATTGAGCATTATGTTTGATTTCAATTGTCATATTTTGACTGACCCTTACCCAAAGGACGAGGACCCATGTCAACTGAATCGTGCGTTTACTTCTCTTGGTGCACAGGGTAAGTTTTAATATTTGTGTCAAGACGCATGTTACGTGGTCCAAAGGGAATGTTTCTCGCCCTCCCCATCAGGATAGTCTGCCGATCTGTGTAAATGCATATGAAATAAACTCCGCATGTTTCATCTGCAGTCAGTTGCCAGCTAGTAAGCTCTGCTTCTTGGTACCTCTGCTAGGATTTGTTTACAGTTGTGATCAAGCATGTCTGCTACAGCTTCTTGGATTGAAAAACAAATGGATACACTTTGACAATCGCGTATCAACAAGAATGATGAATTTACTTATCAAATTCCCTGGCTAGTGTACAACAATACCCTCGCATATTTCCATATTGCTGGGTTGAACTCCATCCTGCGTGTGTTCCCACAGACGTGTGTTGTCAGATGTAGCTGCGTTGTAATTGTGGTTGCCAAATGATCTAGGCAGCTTAGGCTATCTTGCTGAAGCAGTCTGCATTTGAAACGTTGGATTGATTGATTGATCAAGACGGACACAAACCATCAACTAGAACCCAGAATGGACACCTTATCATCTGTGTTTGCTGTGGTAATGCGGGCAGGAGGAGGAGACCTTCTGCTGGGCCATAAAACAGGAGTTTGGGGTGGACAGCATTAACATCGAGCCTCCCGCGGATTTGGTGTGCCCGCCCGTGCGTGAGGACCTTCAACGGGCCATCAGGCAGGTGCTGGGAGACGACCACCAGTACCTGGAGGCGTGGCAGGTGAGCCGATCCGCTAGAACCAAGCACCGCCCACTGGGAACTCTTGGGAACCGCCGGCTGTCGTCGCGGGCGATGATTTTTGTGATGGGCGAGATCGCTCGCTAAGCGAACGCAACCAGTCAGCGGTGTAGCCAGCAACGAGTCACCTCCTTCCTGGTGTGCGGCGCTCCACCAACTAGGCCGCCTACTGTGGGCTGGATGCAACGTGCGTGCTGCGGTGCTCAGGGGAATGCCAATGGAAAGAATAAGCAAGAGGGTTTAGCAAGAGGGTTTCCTTAAGCTCCATGGGCATGGGCGAGTGCGTGCCTATCCGGATGGCTCTGTTGGTTTTCTAGGGCTGTATGCACGACTTGAACCTGCAAGCGTGGTGTGGTAAGGAGTTGCCTCGGCTGACGATATCAGCGTTAGGTTTGTTGGCTGTCGGCTGATGTTCGAGACTTCCCTCTTGAGAATGGCTGTACCGAATCTGGTGCCAGAAATTTGTTTGGCTCACAAGTCGGCCCACTCTGCAAGAAAGGGTTTGTTGCAAAACTGCCCACCGTGTATGTACTCTTGAAGATCAACAAACTTTGCCCATCCTTATATATCACCGTGAACCGCTCGCTTATGTTTTTGCGCAATTCCTGGTGTCATGCTAATTCACATTGGCCGGACTAGGCTCAACTCAGCGGTGTCCTCGAAGTCTCCACTTGTGTATGGAATCGTGTCAACAATGAAAATGGTTGTGTCGTGTCAACAATGAAAATGGTTGTGTCGTGTCAACAATGAAAGTGGTTGTATCGTAGGGCAAAGCGGCAAGACTCACAAAATTTTTCATTGTCCGGATTTTTCGGTGTAGTGCAGCTGCTTGTTTGGGCAAACATTGACTTGGATATTCTGGCACCCGCCCTACCATTAGGGTATGGTTGGAGAATCCTGCAAAAATCTGATTGTCGGCTGTTCTCATACATCCTTTGTGAAGTCTTCGAATCTTATGGGATGTATGCTCACTACACAAGTGTTGATGCCCATTTTGAACTTTGGTTCTGGGAAGTTTGCGGCCTTAGGTGGGCCCAGCGCAAAGCCATGCCAGCGAGCCAGCTTGCTATTTGCAAACACAAAAGAGCCAGCTGGACCAATCCACAGTTGCCAGCGGGACAGACTGCACACCACTCCCGGCATCTACCGCAGCCGGCGTGTTGGTATGCAAGGCACTGCATGAAACCTTCATTTGTTACAACTTCGAATCGTAGGACGGTGTTTTCTCCACTCAAGCGTCCCCAGGTAGTTGGTATGGTTAGTTGGTGTGGTTGATTGACCTTGACAACCTGAGCTTTGTGTGGCAGCACGACTAAGACCTGCAGGCGAGTCGTGCACATTCGTGAGTGTTGTGTATGATATTTTCAGCTTGTGTTGGGCGCATGCACCTTGAGCACTTCAAGGTTATCATCCGAATGCCTGCGGATTTGTTCTTCAGAAGCACTTTATTTTCATGGAAAGGAGTTTGGTATTTGTCTGAACCAAGACAAGTGGACGGTGGTGCTCGTCGTTGTGTGTTGTTCGATGAACGAGACCTTTGCCTAATGAACCATGCGCAAATCACTTCACACATAACGCACTATCACTTCAAAAACTCCTACTGTCCATATCCTTACAAAGGGCAGTTAGAATTTTGGTATGGCAATGTTGGTATGGCGTCATCTTGCTATGCGGCTTGTCCGAGTCCGAGTATCGACATAGGTAGCTATTGCCTCGGCTGATGATTTAACGATCAAACGCCATGCTGGCTTGCGGGTCATCTTCGATAAGCGAGTGATAGTACCATTGCCTAAACAATCACGAGGATACCTGGTCGATTTTCACCATGTCAATATGTGTATTCTTGCAAGCAACCCCACACATAGCATTGGAGTCACGTTCCTTCTCGCGACATCCGTATACCTCGTCATCTGTACACAAGGTGCGCCAGAAAACAAAGCTTATGCGCTGGCATCTGACTGTACATGAAACACGCAAAGTTTGTGTTTCTCATGTACAAGTGGGAACATATCAACCAGCTATTCCGATGGGAATGACGAGGTGCCTTCTCTTTGGATCTTGCGGTACGTGTTTTCACTTGATCCACAATTATTAAAGGTTCCCCAATGGAATTTGGCGCGCGACTCAGTTGACATGGCTCCCCATTTTGGCTGTAGGCTCATGTCCCTGTATACATGCACGCGTTGTCAGATGACTGGTTGTCGGATGGTAGCAACTCTCTCCGTCCTTCAGGGAAAGCGTCATCATGTCTTCGTCTTCATTTGGCGAGTGTCATTGTGGTTCTGGCGTGGTTGTCAAATCGCGAACAAGAGGGAATCGCCTTCCTGCCTCCACGTGGAGAAATGACTAGAGGGAACGCGCCAAAATAAACAAGCCCAAGTGGATTCATGGATGCACGGTTTAGCCGTCCCAATATGGACTGTCAGGTTCCATAGCAGGCACTTCCAATGAACAAGTGCGCCACCACCAGGACTGTCAGGTTCCATAGCAGGCACTTCCAATGAGCAAGTGCGCCACCACCAGGACTGCCGAACATGCTCCTACCATACAACCAACACGCTATGTTCCTGAAAAACAAGACCCCAAGTGCGAAATTTGCGCATCGAGCAAAGCGCTGGCACCCCTTGTCCAGCCACCAAACATGTCATGACAATCAGATATGGGTATTCTTCCAACAAGCGAACAACTGATAACGATTGAGAATGATTCTGCTTACGCACACTATATGCATTATTGGAAGTTCTTCAACGCACCGGAAGCTCAACCTGCTCAGCCCTCGACCAATGGCGCGTCTGTACCAGGCGGAGGCGGACGCACCCAGGAGCGATGAGCCGGGCATGGGGCCAGGAGGTGTGCCCGCCATTGCCCAGGCTGCTGAGCAGGCAAGTGATTGCGGGGGAGGGGACACAGATGACGGCGACGTGGATGACGGCGGTGCAGTGTGGTGGTGGCGTTTGGAGCAGCCTCACTGCGGGGACCACTACCTGCTCCGCTGGGAAACCGATATTCTGGTGGAGCTCGCTAACAGGTGCCAGGAGCGGGGAGAGACACCGCCCCATGCTCACGCTTGTAGAGCTCATTGAAAGTGAATGTGTTCTTTGGACATGGTGCAGCGTTTCGCTGAGGGTGCCTTGTAGTTGTCTACGCATTTGGCCTGGTTGCCTACCATCTAGGGCAGGGGCTTGAGTATCAAGAGGTTAGCTTAACTTGTGACATGTCTGCAATTCATAGATGACGAGAGAGCTTGCTTCAGCGTTGAACTGTTTTCCTAGGCCACACAGGCTATTAGGTCATCTTGGATAAGCGATCACTTGCCTCAACAATCACTATGATATGTGTCTGAATATCATTCCATCACTTGAATGATGAGTCGATAAATGGATGGAATGGAACAATGTTCAAGCAAGCACATATCATTGAAGATTTGCAACCGAAAGCCTTCCTGACAGGGATTATAGGTATAACTTGGATAACGTTATGTAGCTCGAAGATATGTTCACGTCGTCTTGGTTGGTGAAGGAACAGCCTAACAGGCTCTATATTGATTTGCAATGCGTTGCCTCATTTGACAATATATCATCTGCTGTAAAGATGATTCGCAAAGTGATACATTTCCGACGGATTCAGAAGGTGAACTGTCAGGTCAAGCTCCCCATCGAGTAAGACTGAGGATCTCTCAAGCTTTGAATCTGGTCTTGGGACATGGCAACACAGGTTAGCCATTTGGGTGTCAATGCTGGTTGACAACGGAGAAAGCTTGTGGCAACTAACCATAAGCATGTCATCAAGTGGAGATCTGGAAAAGTGGAAGAGTCTAGTGTGGGACTTCGCTTCCTTGGGTGGGAAGTTTTTCATTTGATTTTTCAATCATTCAATATGGATTGTGACTGCAGTTGCGCTCCTGGGCTTATTCCACTACCTACTGCACCTATTGCAAGACAATCTGCGCCATCCAATATAAACATCATGTCATCCAAAGACCATCACTACTGCTAAACCATATCACCTTGTGCAAGCGTGCATGGTGGTAACGCTTGAGGTAGTCCCCGACCAGCCAGACAGCAGCACATGCTGGCCTTCGGCTGGCAAATATTGAGCCGATTCCCGAAGACAGATACGGTGATATATGATGGTTCCAGATTTCTACAAATCAAGCATTCTTCCGCCACTCAAAAGGATTTGACCCGATGAGTCTGACAGCGCGTCTGCCACCTCCTGCTGCAGCGTCTACAACATGGTGAAGGGAATGGGGAGCAAGGCAATGACTCAGACGGTGATCAACTCGCTGGGCATGTCGGCCATGATGCTTCCGATGACTGTTATTGGGCTAGCAGGCATGATTGACGGCACCTGGACCATTGCCACGGAGCGGGCGGACGAGGCGGGCGCGCTGTTGGCTGAACTGTTGTTGCGCCGGGAACATGGCGCGCGCCCGGTGACGCTTGTGGGCTTCTCCATGGGCTCCCGCCTCATTTTCTCATGCCTCAAGGTGTGGCCACAAGAAACATAAACCAACAACAATGTCATTGATTTCATAAGGCGAATCCATCCCCCGATGCATGTCTTGACGAGGCGGCTAAAAGTTGGGTATGTCGACCGATGTCAGCTCATGCCTCCGACGCTTGTGCAGAAGCTGCCGCAACCGTTGCGAGCCAGAGTTGAATCTCGCAAATGAAATATAGAATCGCATTTGTGTTGCGGTCCACACGTAGCACAAACAATCAGGGGAGGAAAGGACCAAGGGTACGACCTTCCCTCCTCCTATTCACTGGATCACGCTGTTGCTTGAAGCCGAGGAGTGCGTCTCATCCAGGCGAAAGATTTCCGTGCGTGTGTTGCGGTGCACTTGTTTGCAATCATCCTTGATTGCACAGGGCTCACACCTTCACCACCTATCCGCCACTCGACACAACTCAACATAAGGCACGAGTTCGAACCCCGACATGGGTAGGCACTGCCTCGGCCGATGTTTTGTCAACAAGCCATGCTGGCTGGCGGGTCATCTTCGATTAGCGAGCGATCATACCAATTGCCCAAACAGCCACCATTCAAACTGATGGTTCAAACTGACTTTAGAAAAAATCAAAGACTTTTTTCGGCAGATAACAATCATCGGATCTCAAGACCCTAACATCCTAGGGGTGCGTGTTTGACTATGATTTGCACGCTTGCGGCTGATAAACGGCACTGCGCTGAGTAAGTCGTCCGCTGCGCACATGGTGCACCTCCAACAATGCACCACAGATCGCGCGTTCCTTGGGGCTATAGACAGAAGCAGAAACCTCTGAGGTGGGAGTGGCTGAGTCCAAGTGCCAAGAAAATCATCACGTATCACTGACGGCTCGCAAATGTTTTGTCTGAGGAGGCAATTCGCAGGAGCTGGTGCGACACCATGAAGAATGGCAGTGCAAGCAAGCTGCCATTGAAGGGGGTGCGCTCCACCCAGGCCGGCTGCTGGTTCGAGTGAAACACGGTCAACACACCATGGGGAGGCCCGTCGATGCGTACGTGTTCTTGAGGCTGGGGGCGCAGATCCTTCATAAGGTATATGCACTCGTATTCACATGCCACTTCAAATGTTCGTGCTCACTGCAGCAATATGAATTTGCAACCTACACCACAATACCTGAGTGTGGTGGGTCGCATCCGCGCTCGCTTTGCCTCAAGTTCCAAAGACAGTTGCTTGGCGTCCTCTCCCTGTCATGCGCGTCCGGAGTTTGTGATGTTGAACATGAAAAATGAGAAAACGAAAAGGGGAGAGTGGGCAGTTGTGTGGTATGCAATAGAGATTGGTGCACAGTCTCATGGATGCCATGCGTCATGAAAGCTACATGGTTCAGTTTCTGCTGTTGTTTGTGATCTAGCTTTCGATTGCGCCAATGGGCGTGTGCATGCAATGTGACATCCCACAGGCCAGAAGGGTGTGAACTTGCTACGCCATTTTCGTGGGTTCTCATGCCGAACCTCGGATGTTTTTTCTGAGTTACTCGCAAATCAGTTGACAAACCTTGCATTGCGATCAGGCTGTGTAGTGTCTTTGCACAGTTTGGTCGAGGCAATAGATACAAGTAGACACCAACAGGCATGGTTGTATGCTTTCCCCCCTCCCCATTTCCCTCTCGACCCCCCACCTTTAAGATGACGGAGGCGGGACCTGTTCACCCGGACACTGAAAAGCACATGAAGTGGGAGAAAGACATATCGTTTGCTATAAGCGACCCCGACAAGCTCGTAGAAGACGGAGCTGGCTCAGGCAAAATTCCTTTGCAAGTCGAGCTCTGGGCAAAAAAGAGCTTTGGCTTCCCAGACAAGCTTATGGGCTACGCCACAGTGAATGTGGAGGCGTGCATGCAGAACCCAAACCGTTGCTATGTGAAGCAGCTCACCCTGCGGGTATTCGCCCCGGTCTCTCGAAAGGAGTACAGTGATTATGTGCGATGTTTTTGCACCCAGCACTTGTAGCGGTGGTTGGTGGTGAAGTGTGTTGTTGTCGTTTCAGCCATGAAGATATGTGCTGTACGTGCATGCGCTGGGTGATGTACCAGCGCAATCATGCTCATGTGCCTGTCATCGACAACGATATCGTTTTCTTGACTATTTCCAGACAGTGGCCGTCATTCGGTTTTGCTTTGCGTTCTTGCGATGCGCCAGTTGGGCTGTGTGTGCCAACTGCCTGTGGGATGTTGTTTGTGCTACAGCCTCCAGACGACTATTCAAGGGCACCTAGTCCCGGGCAGGTACGCTTGCAAGACCTCTGCACATGATCCAATTCGCCTGCTTGGAATGAATGCAGTTTCCAACTCCTTGAATGATCTCGTTGTCTGACACCACGAAGTTGTGCGTCTCTGGCATTTTCCCGGAGCAATCCTCACACCAGAAGGTAGTACACTGCAATAGGTGTTGCTCACTACAATGAAATCCCCAATGTGCAGATTGTTTCAGCAAGAGTGATTTTCCCAATAAGGTTGACGGTTCGAATCCTTGCGCGGGAGGTTTCAACTTTTGCCAAGACCCAATCATCAGCAATATAAGCTGGTCACATTGATGAGCGAGAAGACATTCCAATCAGCTGTTCTTCTGCGTACAAGCCAAGTTCGAAGCAAAGCCTTTCGTTCATTGAACCACCAAATAGTATGGTGTCTGTTTCAGTGTGCTCTCTCGCCAAACAAATACGCCCCACCAGCCATTGTGGTCTTTGAGAAATCCCACAAAAAAATTCCCATAGGAATTGATCTGAGAATGTCTGTAAGAATCCAGCAGATACGCGACCAATTCGGCCAACCAGCATTTGCAAAATCATTGTATGATGGACTTTTTGCTGGCTTGAAAACTGGCTTGTCTTTCTGGGGATTGCAGGTGAATATTGAAGTCACGTTTGAGCCAGTGGCAGGCAACTATGACGGGGCAGCGGGAATCATCGAAAACGTTGTACTCATGGGATCTCCCATCAGCAGCAACAACGACGCAGAGTGGCAAGCTGCCAAGGCCCTTGTGAGCGGGCGACTGGTGAATGTGTACTCGAAACATGATTGGGTGCTGGGCCTGATTTTTCGTTACAAGCAGTACGTTGCCTCTCGCACCACCTGCTGCATGCTTTGTAGAAGGTTTTGTTCGTACTTCAACAGGAACAGCCTAGGGGTACCTCGCATCGTATGATTTACCACAAGTTATGGTAAACGAGAGTGAGCAATAGCCGGAGTCTTTTTGGGTTGTCAGCTCACACATGACCCTTCGTCAGAAAACACAGCGGTATTCGCAGATGACATTCGAAATCTTTCGTGTTCGATTAACAAATGCTACGTTTACAAACCATTGGATGCTGCTGATGATTTGCTGCATTGATTGGTTAGAGACTTGCATAGATCTGGTGTGGAGAATCGAAGACACCAAAGATAATTGATTTATTTCTGAGACTGAAATTACATTTTCTCTTGCTTGGGGTGGATGTAGGCTGCAGCTGAGCGTTGCAGGTATTGAGGAAGTCAGATGTGGAGTAGTTGAAAATATTGATGTGGGGGATATTGTCAGGTATCTTTTCATATCCACGAGACGCAAGGACAGCTTTCTGCAAGATAGACAGTTGTGAATATGTTTGATCTCCATGCAAACCACCAACTACTCAGCAGTATGTGTTGATGACAGACAAGCTCTGCCCAGTGTGTTGTTGCAATACATGATTGTATGCGTCGGTTCTTGGTCGCTATGAGTCTGCTATGTGTGCGTGGAACTGTTGCACACAAGTATATCACTTGAATATTGCTTTAGTATTGCACAACTATCATGCTAGTGCAATAGAGTGATATAGTGCTCATGTTGTCCGGATCAATTGTGGGGAACTCTGCGAAATTCAGGCCTGGTTGGGACAACAAGGTGTGTCATGCACTGTACATTTCCCAGCTCAGGGAAATTATGAGGCGTGTGGATCTCGACAGTTGCATGCCAGGTATTCAGCTTCCATTCTTACAACCTTATGTACATACATATGCTTGCAATGACATAGTGCTCGTGTGATGTAATGTGTTTTGTGTGTTGTGAGGGATTTAGTGCACCCTGGTCGGTACTGTGCTCACGATACAGATGCACTCACATGCTGGATAGAAAGGGGCAATGCCCATGACTGGAATGTACCTCCACGAATAAGTCGACGGCAGTGCATACACTTTCGATTCATCGTTGCGCGTTTCCCGTGTTTGTTTGATGTGTATGTATGACCGTCAGGTGTTGCGCTTTTTCCGTTCTAATTTGGTCTCCATTCTATCATCTGGGTTCCATCAAATTTAGACACATGCTAGGTTGAACCGGCAGACAGACTTCACGTTTGAATCGTGTTAATATATATAGCTATTTATTGCAGGTATGATATGGAAGCTTGGTCATGTACTGAATTGGTATATTTCTTGGTGGGGATATGTGGGTGATGTCGGCAAGTTGGCTGTATGGGAGCAGCTACCTGCTCACCTGTTTACGAGCTACCGATTATCAACAATCTTGACCTGACTCGACATTCGTATTTATCAGAAAGCAAAGGTGCATGATGGTGGATTGAGGAACCAGAGATACGTGTACAAGAGCCCCCATATTTGTATAATATTTCCAGATGTAGACTAGATCCTATCCCAATACTCAATGTTGCTGAGTCGGTGAATGTGTGTCGCCATCGTCTGATGTAGAAGCATATCCAAGACTGATGATGGGGTTGATAGAGCAAATGTAAAGTAGCAGCTGTTGTGAGTGAGAGTATCAAATGCACGGCAGCGTTCACGAATATGCAAGTGACACCCTTGCAATTTCCCGTAAATGCTCATGTGTACAACACGTCAACCGCCACCCCCAACAGAACATCTGGTATACCTATAGAGTTTCTTCGCGAAGCAAGCTTCATTTACAATGTCACGAACAGTGCTTTGTGATAAACGGTCTTTCAACTCGTGCGCATATGCGTTGTATGCAGCATGTATGTTGGTCGACAGGTGTTGATGTTGCGACTGAACTATCGGGATGATGATGAGGGTGGTAGGTTTAATGCCAATCTCGACTGCCACCATAGCTGCCAATGTCTTCTTTTTGCATTTTGCGCCATGTACCAAGCAGCAAAGCAAGCTGATTTTCAGTTGCCAATTTCAAAGTCACGCAACAGCCTACAGAATTGAAA
>NHOP01000624.1:0-13862 GCA_018697155.1 Pyramimonas parkeae | reverse complement strand
GTATTATCCTTGCATCCCAGCATGTTGGATGTTCCAAGTGCATTTATGCGTATGTGTCCTGTGAATGTGAGATCAGCAGCCAATTCACTCAACTGTTGCATGGCTAAAAAAGGCGTTTGAAACTTTCTTGGATTCTGCGGATGCAGACACGTGCTGTTAAGCAAGCAACTGGCGAACGCTCATACCACATCTTCTATCAGGTAATGGGCCACAATGTTTACTACCAACAATAGATCAACCAGGATGACAATCTTGAACTTGCTGCTTGGTTTTATGGTGATACTGTCCAACCTGATTGTCTCTGCACTCTGCAAAGTCGATAGGGATCAGACTATATCAGTCATCCATTAATGGATACACTTATTGCGCAATCTTTTTTGCCTTTGCACTTTGCACGACAGTGCTGATTTCTTCTCGACAAGGGATACTTGCAGGTGTAGTTCCTGGGTCTGTGCAGTCGAAGTTTTGAGTTCGTCGGTTGCCCTGTTCATTCGTGTGAAGTTTCTGGCTTGTCGCAGCTGCTTGGGGGGGCAAGCGCGGAGCAGCGGGCAGCGCTTTTCCTGCGAAGAGCGGAGGAGTACAAGTACTTGGCGTGTGGAGGTTGTTTTCAAATCGACGGAGTGGACGACCAGGCTGTGTTCCACCAGACTGTGGACGCCATGCGAACCATTGGCTTGTCGGATCAAGAGGTGAGCAGCACCAGCCCCTGGTAGTTGGTCCCCCACTGCAAGCCAGGGGGGCCAGGCTGCTACAACAGCTGTGGGCTCCGGCAAGTCATTCGCTTGGCACAAGTCGGCTTGGCAGCCCCTGTGCATTCCTTGCTAGCGGTGATTGCGTATCGGCGAGCAAAGGTCCCGACAGTGCATCGTCGACTCACGTCTCAGATTTCCCTCGAGTGCCACACCCAAGAAACTTCATCGCTTCGCCAAAGTAGCAAGTACAATTTTTCCACTGACATCCACTGAATGCCATGTGTTTGGGTGCAAGGGAATCAGGCGCTTGGTAGTTTGACGGAGCCAACCACGACGCTTTGTCAATAGATTTGACGCAATGATGATATCGGTTGTGCTCTCAACCTCTGATACATCAGAACCAGCTGATCTTGACTATTTCCTAGACGAATTGCACTCGTTTATGTCGCTGGATGCCCTTGCCAAGACCAGCTGGGATGCGCACGAATGTCTCATGATGGTTCTGTGTATGTTTTGAAATGAGGCTGAGCGGGCTGTACAGCTCATGGTGAGCTCGGACTGCAAACCCACCTCTGCCATGGGCGCTGCCGCTACCAATCAATTAGGTGGTGCATGCCTGTATGTGTGTGGTTGCAGAGCGGCGATGAAACAGCGAGATAATCTCCATTCTGGTTATCATTGACGAGTTGTTTAGGGCGACTCGTCCTGCCAATATGATATTGCTATTTGCGATTTATGGCGCTGTGCATCTCAAGCACAATCAAGATCGACCTTTGCTTTCAGGCGGATCTTGATACCCAACCGGATGTTGTTGTTGTCCAAAATTTTCAAGATGCATCCCTTGGTAGCTTTTCTTGCTCCACTCTACTCCGAGTCATCCTCCCTGTGTGTTTAATGTATTTGAGGACAGTGCCCATCTTTCGTCTTGTCTTCACCCAAGGAATTTGGTTGTGTGCAGATGCACGAGGTGTGGGAGTGCTTGTCCATCGTGCTTCTCTTGGGCAACATTGAATTTGAAGAGACGGAGCACTCAGCCTCGCGTATCAGTTCCCGTACACGCCCAGAGGCAAACCAGGTGCAGCTTTGTGTGTGACACGCTCCTCAGCTGCAGACTGAGAGGAAATGGATACTGCATTCGCAATGTTGATGAAATCGAGCTGCAAACGAAAATCACTGGTGTTTTGATGTATTTGGATGCGGGTTACCAACACACAGGGTGATATGCATTGCGCCCGAGCTGTACACGTCACGGTCTGTATCCATTGCGCCCCTCTCTGGGTACACCAACTCAAAGGATTCTGATTTGATTGCTTGAAATGGTGTGATTAGGGCTGAATATAGGCTCAAGCTTTCGTTGCGTATAAAGATTTCTGCATGACTTACATGTATTTCCCCATCTGAAGCTAATGTTGTTTTACTTTCTATAGAAGCTTGGTGCTCATAAGACCAGGTGGACCATCCAACCTTGCTTGTTATCTGATTTCTGGTTTCATGTCCGAGCATGAAGGTAGTCTTGCACTTTTTGGTTGTCACATTGAGTGCACGCTCCTGTTCACACACACAGACGTGTCTTGAGTGAGGCTCGTGTCTGCAATGAAGACTCTTGCAAACCTCACCATCTGAAACCAGAAGTTTAAGGGTGTTCAGGCTGCAAGCTTGTTGGGAGCGGACTACGTCACTCTGGAGCAGATGCTGGTGTCACGCACGTTGGCCGCTGAGAGCAGGAAGCTATCACGTGCCCGCAACACCCCTGCTATGGTTTGTTAAACCTTAAACGCCAGCGTCAATCGAACGTGTGTTGTACATCCCATGTGTCTTGCACCAGAATGCCGGCAAGTGGTAAACGTAGTGCTGTTTGGGCACAAGCTGCATGCATAGGACATGGCTGCGATGGAGGATTCCGTGAATACGATAGCTAGTAAGAGGGCTCCGAATAATTGGTGCGGTCTTTGCTGTGCTCCTTTCAATAAGCCACCTCTGACTAGCAGTGGATCCCTACCACCATACTATGCCAGCTCCAGCATCTGCCAATCGTTTTGTATGGCCACCATGTTGTGATATTCAGTACAAGCTTTTCTTATTGGCGTGCACTTTCAGGCCGCGGATTGTCGAGACGCTCTCGCCAAGGCCATCTACGAGCGCCTGTTCAACTGGATGGTCTCCAGGATGAACGTAGCCATGCAGGCGGATGTGTACGTTGTTTGTTTTACTCATGCCGCGACCGGATTGATTTGTGCCGCGAACCAGGACAAATGAGCTTTGTGCCGGCACAATATTGACTCTTGGTGTACTGAGATGTGTAGCCTCTTTGACAGACGAAGGCGGAGAAGTTGATGTTTCAAATATCTTTGAGTTCGTACCAATTTTCCAGCACACATACTGTATCTGCCCACAAGTCCGTAGCCTTGTTCCGTTCATGGCGCCCTCAACGCGCGCCATGCGCTTTTGTGCTCATGCAGATTCTGCAAGTCCATTGGAATCTTGGACATCTACGGGTTTGAGATATTCGACCACAACAGCCTGGAGCAGCTTTGTATAAACTATGCCAATGAGAAATTGCAGAGCGGGTTCATCAACAGCATCTTTGTTTCGGAGCAGGAAGAGTATGTGAAAGAAGGCATCCAGTGGTGCGTTGGACAATATTGATTGCACACAAAGAACCTCAGTGTTCTTTAGCTGCTGAAGATTCACTCATATACGTTCCCAGGATAGTTGAAAGCCGAACCTGCTTGCTGGGGTGACTTGGACGGCGTGTGAGATTGGTGACCTGGGTTCCCTACTTCGTAGCATGCATATCAGGTAATGTTTTGTTTTCATATGCATTGGATTGATGTCGAAGTGTAGTCTCCTCCGATCAGAACATGTTCAGAATGCAAGTATGTTGAGTTTGTATATATTGGGATCGTTAGAAAGTGGACATGGAGTGTACCAACACAGGCCGACCGAGTCGAGCTTGTCTTTTCAAACTAAGCCTTGCCTCCATTGTGTAGTCTCCTTCTGTCAGGCACGAAGTACAACCTAATCGATCGACTTTTTCTACACGCACCCTTTTGCCGCATGTCTCAAATAATGAACATTTTGGGTTCAATCCTTTGTCCATCATTCTAAACACAGACGCCCACTGTCAGCCCGGCCATGAATTCGAACAAAAGAACGTACCGCAAAGAGGTTGCATTTGCCTCGCTCGTGTGGTGGTGTCCGCCGCAGCTCTTGGGAGAAGTTTATCTGCAAAGTATTGCCACAGGCCTTGTTTTGGTGACAACGCTATTGTGCATGCAATATTTTGTTTAAGGAATGTGGCAGTCACTATGGAGTTTGACTTGCATGGTGACAGGAACAACGTGGGATTTACAGACAACTTTGCCTGCGTGGATCTGATTGAGCGACCCTCCACTGGCATTCTGGACCTGCTCAATGAACAGAGCATCCTGAATAACGGAACTGACATCAGGTATCTTGGTGTTGTAGCGCGCCGCCTTTTGCGTTGCCAATCGTTATGGTGCGAAAAATGCGCTCGCAGAACTTCTGCCTAAGCTAGAAGAGAGAGTTTCCATATGTGGGTGAGCGGCTTAACTCCGAGACAGTTTAGGTTGTTCGACCCCCCATGCGATCTTGCTGCTGAATCCCTCCTCGCATTGCCATGAACATGGCACTCGGGCCGTTGCAGCCACTAGCATGCAAATGGTTCCTTCTATTCGTGCAAATTATCGATGTACTGGTCATGTCATCTATGTTTACCATATGGTATGATATTTACAGATGACAGAACCATCAGTGAATAAGCAATACAGTGAATGGATTTTTGTGGATGCCCTTCGCATTGCCATCAAAACTTGCTGATCTGAGCCCTGCTCCATGGGGAGGAGAATGAAGGGACTTTGCATTGATAGATGCGAGCTATCGATTTGATAAATGGCAAACTTATTTGTGTCCCATGATTTTCTTGTGCTGGCTCAGGCAAGCGACAATCCAATGAACGTGACACACGGTTTTTTTTAGATGATTTCAGAACAAGACAGGGTTTATCCATTGTGCCAATCAGGTGGATACAGACAATGTACGGGACGCACTCCAAGCACCCCTGCTTTGTGCAGCCAAGATTTGGAAAGCAGGTGAAACACTCAGCGCATGATTTTCACGTGTTCAGGTTGTGTATCATATTCATTTTGTCATTCCACGGATGGCTAAGGTTTTTTGCAAGCCACAAGTAACAATTGTCGTCAACTTTCTATATGCGCGTTAACAGAGTTTACAGTATTGAGATGTGGGCAACGATAGAGGTACTTCAGAGAAGCAGTATGACCCCTTGTGTGGTCATCTAGCTTCATCTTCATTTGGATGAAGTTTAGAATTTCACTGAACTCAGACAAACTCTCAGATTGTATTGTGCTTGTTCCACAAGAAAGTCCAATACTGAGCACCATGCCCGAATATCGGGTGTTCAAAAACTATGGTAGTGTCGGCCGGCTTAGAGTGAGTCCAGCGGCTTCATCTTGCCCATCATAACAGGTTTCAGCGCATGTATTTACAGCAGTTTACAACGCGCCGAGTACTGTAAGAGAATCAGCTAGTTTTGAATTTGTCGGGTTGTTTTGGGTCAGGCATTTAGCATCAAGCATTTTGCTGGGGCGGTGGAGTACGAGGCGGAGGGGTGCCTAGCGAAGAACCAGAACAAGCTCTTCCACGATTCTTTTGCCCTCATGGGTCGCTCCCGCGTGGCACTGCTGCGCTTGCTGTTTGCGGACGATAAGCAGAATCAGGCGGGAGGGGCCCAGGTGAGGCTTGTTGTCAGATGTAGAATATTTGATTGTTGAATTGTCCCATGGCGTGGTGATTCCAATTGGGATTGACGTGGGCACCAACGCAAGATGTTGGAGTGCTATGGCTAGGATCTGCCAAACAATGCGATACCAAGGGTGCCATAACGTTGTGATTCCGCACTGACAAATTTCGTGATATCGAATGTAATCAGTATCGTAAGTTGTTGTTTTCAGATTCAGACAGGATGGCGGAGGGATCGCAGGTAGTGTCAGTGAAACAAAGCCGTGCCAAGAGCACCATTGCGTACAGCTTCAAGCAGCAGCTGAATGATTTGATGAGTGTGCTGGAGTCCAGCACCGGGCACTATGTGCGCGCCATCAACCCCAACACACAGAAGCGGCCCAACTCCTTTTGCACAACCTTGGTTAAGAGGCAGCTAACCAACAATGGCGTGCAGGTGCTTGAGTTGGTACACCCCAGAGAGATGCAGTGTAAGCCTAAACCGTGTGCAATTGTTCGTGCCGTGTTGGTTGCTTTCGAGGCACATGCGCAAGTTGAACGATTCAGCGACCAAACAGCAGCTGTACCTGAAATTTTCACAAATTCTGCCGGGTAAATTCAATGATTCACACTATTTGCAAGATTTACAAAAAATCAAATATCAAAACTGAGTTTCCGGTGGAATTTGTGAGGATCAAGCTTGCGCATCTTTGCAATATTGATTGATGTGTCAACGGATGCTTGACGCATTCACACCAGACAAAACAAGATATGCGTTGCTCCTGTTGTCTACTGGCCATCAGGGGTGCAGTGTGGTGGGAATTTGTTACTGGATGCCTTTCTCCTTGATCGAAACTTGCTAGCGAGAAATTTTCTTGAACAGATACCATTGCGTGCTGCACATACGATCTCAATTGTGAGATTGACGAAGATGCAAGGGAGAGGAATGCCTCCGTATGATCTAATACTGATGCCTCATTCTGAACCAAACTATGCTCTAAATGCCAATGTATGCGTTGGGAAAATCCGTTAGAGGATGCCTGATGCCATTGTTTGCCAAACTTGTATCGTTGCGGAAACCTTGGCGGCATCGTTGCCAACTGTTGTACTCCTTGGATGTCACGATTACCCAGGAGACCATTAAAGTTCGCCGAGCAGGCTACCCGTTTAGGCACACCATGACCGACTTCCTGGCGCGCTATTGGCCGCTTCTGGGCAAGCACGGTCGGGCAGAAGCAAGAGAGCACCCAGAGGAGGCGTGCAAGAGCGTCATGGCGGCGGTGGCCGGCCCGGAGGATGAGGATCCAAACAACGTCTGGCAACTGGGCCGCACTAAAATCTTCATACGTTCTGACCGAGCCTTGTGCGATCTTGAGGTGCGCCACCAGGAGAATAGTGCAACGGAATCGACATTCGCTGTGACGCAGATGCGCACACAGCAAGTGTGTTGTGCATGGGAAGCGTTGCGTGTAGGCTGGAGGTGCAGCTGGTTCATTGTTCACAGAAAATAGTGAGCTGTGGTCTGTTCCGTGAGGAAGAAATCATCTTCGGATAGTGAGACTTGATTCTTGCAGTGAAGTGCAAGCAATGATTCTTTCTTCTTGTGTTCCTGATATCAACGTGTTTAGCAGCACCGTCAAACTCACGTGGCTCGTACGAACTCGAACATAAACATCAATTTGATATGCTACTGAGATGTTGTACATGCACTGCGCGCATGGTTTCATGGGACAAGTCGATCCCATTTTCGTTTTATTTGAGTGGCTAAAACGTGAAAGAATGTACTCTTGCCAGAAGACCAGCTCGTGAGTCACGCGAGTGCATCCTGTCCGGATGGTGTTGGAATGTGTTGGTTTCTTTTTTGAGATTTTTGGGTTGTGGTTTTTTCTTGATCCCGCGGTTGCCTCCAGAACGCCAGGCAGCGGGTGGTGGTGGCCAAGGTGACGCTCATCCAGGCTACACAACGCATGCTCCGCCTCCGTCGCCGCTTCAACCAGGTTCGACCCCTGGCAATGTTTTTGGGGTGGGATTGTTGCAGCAGTCATGTCCTCGTTTGCAGCGTGAGAAGCGCTCGGGTCCTGGACATCCTGGACACTCAAAAGAAACTTGTAGCGGATCTGCCGTTCCCCTGTGTATCTTCAGCTCGTGCATTAGACTTGTAAACAGCACGGAAAAAAGAAAACTTGCCTCGAACAAACATTGATAGAATCACACAGCCAATGCTCGAAAATCTGCTTTAATATTGTTGTGTATTCATGAACATTCAGTTCTCAATCATGGTTGTGAGCTCCATGTCAAACCTTGGGAACCTCGGTCCCCCTCCTACACCTCTCAGGTGGCAGAGTGGATACTCACAACTCGTGGGTAGGGTGCGCTTGTGTGAGGTCATCGAGTTTCACCCAGTGTATTGTACGAACCATTACTTGTATGATGGTAATGATGATCCAGAACCATGGTCACTAGCAACACGTAGCGGCTCCTAGCAACATCTACAACGCGCCGACGGGTGGGAATGGGAGGCTGCGCAGATGCGCCGGGCGGTGGTGCCCATACAGAGCTTGGCTCGCGGCTGGCTGGTTCGGCGCTGGGTGCGTCAACACCGCGCTTGCGTGTGCGTGCAGAAACACGTTCGCCGCTTCCTGCACCGCCGCCGGTTCATTCGAAGCCTCCACGCCAGCATCCTGCAGAGGCGTGCCCCCCTCGCCACCCTAGCCCTTGACCTTGACCAGGATGACAATCTGCATCCCGCCCTAGCGCTGCGCCCTACACCCGATCCCATAGAGACCCTCTTCTCTGTCTGTTGTTGTTCAGTACAGCGCAGTGGCGGCGTAGAGCTGATGTCGACAAGCTGCACCCACCAATTCAGCAACGAGGCGGGAAGGCACGTGCGCCTGGAGATGCTGCGCGCAGGCGCTATAAGACTTGTCGGTTGTGGATTGTGAAACCCAGGAGGCCAAAGGGTAATTAGGCATATCATTCGGGAGTCTAGATTTTGGAGACGCGTGCATGCGAGAAAGGGTTTGAGACGGGCCGGTGATGGTTTTTGCGGAAAGTGCCAAGTCCGGCACCCAAGTAGTGGTTAGGAAGCATTCATTTTGTCCAAATGTGTGATGCACCTAGCGTGTACATCCTTAGCTTTACTCGCACCTTGTTGCAGAGCATGCGGGCCCAATTGCATGACGCTGAAACTGTGAGAAGGCTGGAGACTGGGCGTGATTTCGAATATCCTTAGTGCACCTGGAGCCCATCAACTCGCGTCGTGGTGCACGGAATCGTGTCTGGCACCTGGTACACCATCCGTAGTAGCACGGCGCCGGATGTTCGAGCTGACTCTGCGGGGAAGTTCAGACAATCACGGCTAGTGACGACACTCGGTATCGCAATATGGACAGAGACACCCATCATATCTTTGTCCATATTGTCCAAAGCCGATGTGACAATCGACATTGCCAGCCGATGTTTGAAGTGCAATATCCGTTTCTTATGGGCAAATAGCTCGCGTTGCTCAACATGGGATTCGAGGTGCCTGTCTCTGGATTGAGTGTTACCTTGTCTTGCATGCGATTGGCGGTATGGGTGCAGGTATGTCAGACGATGGCTGGCCATACGATTCCGCAAGAGTGCATTGGGGGCAGTTCTTGTCGTGCAGAAGTGCGTGAGGATGTACTTAGCACGGAGGAAGTTCCTGAGAATCCGGCGCAGCATACGCAAAATTCGGGCGCGTCCTCCACACAATCCACGCCCTATATCTCTTGCCTTGTTTTCCCATCCCACATGAACCTGATGCATTTGCAATATTTGCAGGGGGGGATTGCTGTTTCGAGTGTTATGTATCACAACTCACAAGCAGCGTGCTGTGGATTGTCCGCTGGCCTGTTCAAGTGTAGTATCTCTTTGCTGCACACAAGCAAGAATGATCTACTGATTATCCTTGCTTGTGTGCAGCAAAGAGAACCGATGTTTAGAACTTCATCTCACTCTCAGCGCCACAGTCGGTGATTGTCGTTGGGAGGCACTGAATAGTTGACTCGTACCAATGAATCTGGAGTCTATCACAATCATGTCCCTTGGTGTGAATCCCATATGCGAAGCAATGCTTACATTTCTGAAATCTCGCCATCATATTTTCCATTCAGATGTTTGGTTTGGCACGATCTAGGACCAGATTTGTTGATCTCAAGTGCACTGCACCATCGAACATCCAGTCTCAAATCTGAGTACAGCGACATGTGGCGAGTGCTGCCAAGAGGCGAGATCTCCAGGACTAACGCCGCTGTGGTTTGCTCTTTGTGTGCAGGCTTGGTATGTGGGGCGTACAGTCCGAGCTCAGTACCAACTCGACTATCGCCGCATCCTCAAGTGTCAAACGATGATGCGTGGCGCCGTGCACCGCCGCAGGTTCGAAGCCTGGGATGCCAACACCCGTGCACACATTCGCTTTGAAGGATGTTGTCGGATTGTATTTCGTATCATGTCTGTGCCCATCTTGCGACGGAGGGGGGTGTCTTCTGTAGAACTTACTTACGGTGGCGACACACGTCTTTTCAGCCAGATTGGCATAGTGATGTGTGTCTGGAGACACCGAGCGTTTACCTGCATGAACCGAAATCGGGTCAATGTATTGTCTGGATTGTTCTGAGGTTTATGAGAATTTGAAAACATCATGAAGTCTAACAAACCTAGCCCTTTCGTTTTGTCATGGCGAGTTGCAGATTGCCTGCAGAGGGCGTTCTAGGGGTAGCATGTGTTGGAGCACCTTTTTGTATTCTGAAGATGTTCATGGGTTGGCAAAGGAGGCTTCGCATTTTGTAAATGGGCACTGTGCGCAAGAGTATGAGTGAATAAGAGGGGGAGTTTGTAACGAATAGCGAGTATGTATCGGGACTTTTGACCGGCAAAAGCATGAACGTTGTCAAGAACAACACAGCGTGTTCACGTAGTCCAGCAATGGACGGCTCAGTTGGTAGAACAACCTTTCTCTCAGCCGGACTCTGTGGTCCGTGGTAAGGCAAACAGCAAGCAAGCTCGCAAATTGTAGACTTCCTGCCAGCTAGCTCATCTTCCAAGACAATCACACCCAGTAGGGGCTCAAACGCAGGACCTCTCATGAATCAAACCGGCGCCCTACCAACTGGGTCACCTGAGATGGTACCCATTGCAGATGCTTAGGCCTGCGATTCCTCTTGGAGTTTTGTGTATACACCTCTGTGCCATCGACTTGTCGTCTCAAAGCGATGAGTCAGCCATGCAAAGCAACCACGAGAGAAGAGGGATGCCCTACTTGTGAAATTTGGATATGCCAGATCTTCGACAATTTGACAGAGTGAAAAGCACAGTATCACCTGAATATGTTATGGGATGCGGCTCCTTTTGGATGGGCAGGGCAACATCGAGACTTCAGATGGTTGATTTCCATAGCCTCGAAACATGACTACAAGGAACAGTGCACCAAGCCTACCACATATGTACAGGCTCAAAACCATAATCCCACACGGTCACTGTCATGTGTTCCTGAGCAGCAACCTTGGTGTCATGGTTATGTGCGTGCATGTGTGGAGAAATCTCAACGGGAGTGTTGGTTTTGACAGGTATCAGGTGTACCTCAACCACAGACACAAAGCAGCCACAAAACTACAGGTACACCCAATTGAACAATTCAATATGGTGCTTGAAGAGTATCTTCTGTTTTGGGAAAAGAGTGTTGCCAAAGTACCTTTGTTTCCATATACCGGGCTAGGCATCATGGTGATGGCAGCATGTGGAATACATTTGTATCCCTGATCAAGACCATATCCCTGAACCAGCCTTTAGCTGACCTGTTGGAGGTTATCCCCAATGTTATGTTGTAGTTAATCTGAGGGCTAGATTTTGCACAATGATCGTGTCCAAGAGCCACTTACAACCGATGTAGAAGGCGCAGAACATAGGCATACACGTAATTTACTCCCTGCAGATCTCAAAGTAACATCTTGTCAGCATTCGATGCTGTATTGTAAGAGGACCCAAGGCTCCTACACCACCTGATAAGGTCTGGTGATAGTCAGGAATTCAATGGGTTTTGGGCCATTGTCGAAGTCCCAATGCACACCTAACTAGCCAATAACTCTCGACCTCCTCTGCATTATGACTGTACACAGCCAACAACAACTGTGAGAACACCAGTTGCCATGAGGGAAGAGTGCCCGTCAGCCCGCAATCTGCTTACAAACGAAGGAACCGCTTTTGCATGTCAACACTCTACATGAGGATGCCTTTTTGCGGGATCTTGGGTGCAGGCCGCGTACAGACGGTATTTGGCGGCGGCGTGTTTCTCCCGGCTGAAGTCCGCTGTGCGGGCATGCCAGCACATCGCCCGAACCTACATGGTGTTGCGCCGCCTGCGCGTGCACGTCTGGCCCCTCCTGCGAGGTGGCTACTTGGACGACAACGCCCGGGCCATGCTCACCCTCACAAAACGTGCGGAGGCTTGTTGTTGCGCGCCCTTTTGCTCTGCCTGGTTCATGAAAAACAACCCTGCTCATCCTAGCTGTTGATCACGCCTGAGAGGGACGTGGGCCCGGGCTCAACAAGCGGCAAACAAAACGCCTGACTGTACTGTTGTGGAGATGCGTGTTGGAGGGAGTTTGCTTACGCGCGAGTGCTGGTTGCGAATTATGCTGTGCAGATTTCTCTCAGTACCAGTTCCGTACCAGTACCTTAGCTATCAGTCTGATCACCTGTGTTGAGCAGGTTGAAAAATTGTGTGGGACTGGTATGCCCGGGTGGGTGCTTCATAGTCATGCATGCTCACGACCATGGCAGTCCTACTTGCGGAACTAGCGACTAGTGTTCTGGCTGGTTCAGTCGTTCGTCACCCAAGTGTTCGACAGGACCAATGCCGCCCGAATGTTGAAGACACTCCTAGCTGCTCTCATCTGTGGAATATCAACGCATGTGTTTCGAGAGATCCGTAGTTGAACGTGTATATTCACCTAGTCGACCCTCAGCATAGTTTCCTCATGAATATTTTTTGGGACATGGATTGCCGCCCTTTTGGTCAGGGTCATGTCCCTGTATGTATGCGGACATGACCCTGACCAAAAGGACGGCGAGTCAAGTGAAGCGTGTGCTGAATTATATCGTTGAACATAGATGTTTGTATATGTACATAGGGACATGTGTCCCTATGTGTCTGAATGAGTATGTAACGTACGTAGGTGTGACATGCTCGTGTAGTTTATGCGCTTGGGCGGTGTGTTGTATGCAGGGTGCAAGGCCCGGTCACGAGAATGCTTGTGGTGCTGCGCTCGCGCTGACTCATCCGCCTCCGTCTTCTACGCGCACGCTCAGCCCAGCCTTTACTCCAGCCGTCCCAGTACGCCCCGACGGACTTGCAACTGTACCCATAATCAACGTTTACAGCGGCTGATCGGATCGTTGGCAAGTCACTGCTTGGTCAGCATTCGGCTACGTGGTTTGCGAAAATGTGCGTAAAAAAGCCCCACGATGACAGACAAGGAGTGCCCCTTGCTTGGAACATCCGATATAAATGCGCGTTCCACAAATAAATGCCGTTGCGGCCCCAGCCGATACCTTTGAGTTTCACCCTAGCAAGCAGACTCCCGGGCAGCATGCTTGGCACAACACCTGTAGCAGTAAAGCACGGCATCGCAGTTTGCTTGCTCCATATTGTGAATTGTGCGCTGCATTATGTGATTACAGCTGTGGCGACGGAGGAGGATGCAAGGTGGTCGGTGTGCGCGCACACAAAAATACTGGAGGTGCAGGTCCGGAGGTTGAAGCTGGAGAACTGGCAGCTGCGCAACGACGTCAAGCGCCTCGAGTCGCTTGTGTGGCCAAACCCGAGCAGAATCAAGTCAGCTGCAAAAACGTGCTCACCTTCCTCCAGCCACTCCAGCAGCACATTGTCGCGGCTGGGGCAAATGCCACTGTGGAGACAGCTGGGCGGGCGGAGAGGCATGCGTACACTTGCATCTGGTGGGCACGATTCGCCAAGCGATTTCATGCAACATGTTTTTAAAGCTCTTCATTATGTGGTGTTTGTGTTTATGAGGCAGGGCGTTGCGATAACTGATGCTTTCACATGGTGGTGTCCGTTTATGCTTGGAGATGTCTGGCGGTGTTCCGAGAGGTGCATCCCACGACAAGCTTGCTATTGTCCACCATCAGCTTTCCTCAAAGTCCCGTTCAAGACTTTCCAATACTTTTCTCGTTGTTGCTCACCGGTTGAACTCTTATCAACAGGAATTTCGTGCTGATGTGTACTCTTACCTTCTGCTGGTTTGCACACCCTATGTCATCATTCAGTGCCATTGCTGCGGTAAATTGTCAGCCTTGGGCAAAGTGGTGCTCTTGCGTATACATATATATATATATATATATATATATATATATATATATATATATATA
>NHOP01000623.1:0-13870 GCA_018697155.1 Pyramimonas parkeae | reverse complement strand
CCTCACACTATGCACAAAGATTTTTGCAAACACGTAATGAAGACATCAACACAGAATTACAGGTAAGATCAAGAATACGCAAACTGGATGCGCATGCATTTGAATGAAAACCAAGATCGGCTGAAAACGTTCGATGGAAACTTAAAACTAAACACTGATGAATGAGATGGGTAGTCCTTAATTCACAAGTTGTTTACGGTGCTCATGAATGGATTTGTTCACACTTCCACATCTGCACTGTTGCTTCCATGATGACAGGTTGACCAAGAACACACAGGTGGTAAATCAGTTTACCATATTATATGAGAGAAATCACAATGCATTCAAGCGGAAACCTACCTCGAAATAGGCCCAATAATCTTGATATGTTTACAACCACAAGCAGACACCAAAGTGTCTGTGACCAAGTGCGTTGCCATGCATTTGTTGGAATTGTACATCTGACAGTCAATCATTTACACTTCCAAAAAGTTCAAATCGAGCAAGAATGCTTCAATTCATCTAAAGGTATGGTATATGGAAATATGAAGAGTCTACAGAACCTTTTTCATGTACAAAAGCGTTTTTGGCTGAGTACCATTAATTCTGCATGCAGCCTATCGTCACAAAAAAAACCTGAACCAAAGTTAATCTCGATCGTAATCCGCCGTAATTTTGAAGATGATGCAAAATATGCTATTCATCATTTTTTCTGTGCACCGAACCATCGACTTCGCTTCTTGTGTCACATGCATGCAATTCTTGTAGCCTTGCCCCAAGGGTATGCATTCGCTTCACCTGAACAGGTGGACTGAGGTTCGATCATCAGGTTCGATGCCTGGTGATCATTGTCTTCTACATCAAGGCAAAAATGGACACAACATACATGCGTTTCTGGAACAAATCTCATCGAAACATACAACCTCTTGTTTAATCTTGTATATGCCTTGAGCCAGGTTTCCAAGTGTAGCGTTCCAAACGTAATTCCAGATTGTAGAAATACAAGCAAGTTCAACAATACAGGAAATGCAAAACGAATGACCAGTTCCCATCGGAAATTCCACCACACTTCCTTGGTGTCATAAAATGTCGCGATCGACTTCCCGTTGCAAGATGACTTCGACGCACCGGCAGTTGCTACCATGCCGTTGGCACTGGCCGTATCCGTGACTGGAAACTTAGGTGATCGTATGGTAGAAAAACGAACTAAAGCAAATCGAACGTATCGTAGGATGGTTGGAACACAGTTTGGGTCACATGAAACGCGGGATATGTCCCCGCGTTGGAGCTCAGCTGTGTCATGCCACTGGGGCTCGCTAGCTGGCAAGTTCCCGAAGCCCACCTGTGACCCGCGACGAGGGAATGCTAGCTGGAAAAGGGATTTGTTTCAAAACAAAACCAGAATCAATGTTTGAAAACAATGCTGATCTCGGGCCCGCTCGGCGGTTTTCGATTTCGTTTCTGAACTCTAAATAGTTCATCATCGAATCCTCAACGGTAATAAGGTGAAACGTGTTGAAAACCGTAAAAATCGTAAAACCATCAGTAGAAGGATGCTGCCGAAGGAGAAAAAGATAACTTGATAAAGGGCAGGATGGTCATTTATACGCGAAAATATTTAACCTGGTTTCCGGGAGGATGGTGTCGGAGAAGGGGAGATCCGAAAAACCCGATCGACGGTAGGAAAGTGATGAATTTACGAGCAGTTTATTTGACAACGGGCACGATGGCGTGTCAAATGTGAAAGACTGTATTGCCTGGAGGCGTTGCGTAAGGAAGAGTCGAAAACCCCGATGTAGGTGAGGATAAAGCGGTATCCAAATTATCCATAATGTCGGTCCTTTTAAGTGGTCTCGATCTCGGTTCTTGAATGTTGGAACACCGGAATCTCGGTTCTGGTGAGGGGTTTCGGTATAGGGTCTGAAATGGTACGATACCTGGTTCTCGGGCCTGTTGAGGGGGCCTTCGGTTTTGAGACCTGGAGTATACAAGGACCTGCTCGGAGGATTCGGTCCCGGTTCGTGTTCAGGCAAGTAATTCTGATCCGCCAACGGGTTTCCGTCTCGCCTATGCACGAAATCATACCTGATCCTCGCACGTGATCGTTGGTTTCGGTCTTGGTTCTGAAAACAATATGGACGTCACTATAGGGCCTATCTGGGGGTTTTGGTCTCCTCTTTTTTTCATATGATCGTACTTGGTTCTGGAGTCTACTTCGGGAATCCGATCTCGCTTCTGATATTGAAAAATAGTTCGCTCTCGCAATTGCTCGGGGGTTTCGGTCTCGGCTGTGAAATAGTGGGCACATGGTTGATCCTTTAAACAATTTATTGGCTTCGTGATCCCCCGCCCCTGGAGCATCTCGAACTTCCGCCGACATCAGGGTCTGTCAAGTCCAAAACGGAAGTTTGGGATGTTCGATCCTGTTGACGTAACCTAGCAGGAGGAGAGCCATGGCTCGGCAAGAGCTCTTCTGCGCGAACATGCAACAAAGCAACGGTTTCAACGGTTGATAACTTGGTTCTAGATTTCCACGAGAGTATAACCGGTTTTATTGGTGCTGCTCGCTATGATGGGAGTAGTCGCTTTGCTACCTACGCGAATCGATACTTTGCGACAGACTCAGGTGCGGCCCCTATGTCAAACGAGTGACGCGTGCGCTGAATGCAAGTCACTCATTTTCTTGATTTGCATATGTGCAATTCAGTGCTTCATTTGTGTTTGGAATTGCGGGTCAATGTGGATCTTATCCGTGCATTTGTGTGTACTCAATGGTGCGAAGCCATCAATCAATCATCTACACATCGATGTGTGTTCACGATATACGAACGCAGGAGTTGAAAGTATGTGGAATAGAGCACGCAGCTCTGCTGACGCAATCACAAACGTCTTCCGTGATAATCAACTTCCGAGTCAATCGCTTTTTTTTCACGAACAATGCAATTTATCACAACATAGACAGTTTCTTGGCAAGCATCTGTTCTTTCCCTGTGCTTGCCCGCTTTCCTGACTGTGGAAACCCATGATAAGCGTAATACCAATCCACCTGAATTTTATGTTCTGAATGTGGAAACTTCCACCTGTGGACCAGGTACATTCCATTGTATCATGCCTACTGTAAGTTTATTCTCTGATATTCATTGTTGGTACCATGGTTGCAGAAGGAGTTGAACTCTGCAAATCTATGGGTAGAAGTGCAGCTGGTAGATAGACTCTTGCACCGAAATCGCCTGCAGCATCGTGGTTCTAAGCATTTTCGCAAGCTGATTGAGGTGAGTGTGCAGGTTCTCCTTTATACACGTGAACGTTGAACTGAACACACCTGTTTAACCTGATGTGACATCCTGGGTTTCCTGAAACCTTGATATGAACATCATGTCATACATTTTACTTCGGAAGAGTCTGCTACCTTCAATCATCGTGAAAGCTGCAATTTTTGTAGCAACAATGCGATGTCGCATGACGGGCTGGGTAAAACGACCTGTTTACCACACACACAAGTCGAATTTAGGCATGCTATACCATCGAGGGCCGTATTTCACTGCCAAGTCCTTGAATTTCGTTGCAGCCTCCAACGTTTGCAGAATCCGTTGCCTGCCTGGTAACGCTGCCTGGGCCTGGCACTGCAGGTCAGGAGAAGCTTGCACGATTTGGAAAAGCAGGACCTTCCCGGTTGCGTACACAAATTACTTAGTGTGTTTGAGCTGCAAAACACTTCCCAGTCGAGAGGACGCAAGTCATCATCACAAAGTGCACAGCTGCAGGGCAAGGAGATGGCGACCTTGTCAACTTCATCACCGGTTTGTATGCAGGTGCGTAATCCGCAACCTCATCTAAGAGCAACAACCTGATGAGAACTACGTATTCCGTCACTCAATTAAGGTCAATGATACGATGCGCAAGATCCACAACAAAGATCGTGGTTTATGTTTTTACTTGGATTACGACACAAGCCCTTGCTTGAGACCATCTCGAAATTTGTTGGACCCAATCATCGTTCCGGTTGCATTAGGTATCTCGATCCTGGGGGCATGCAACCCATTTATTGCCGAAACTTCATCACATGTACACTTCAACAGCGTGATAGGGATGCGCTAACTTCCCTCATTCTCTATGTTGAACTCGATGCTTCAAGGCAACCTTTTCAATAGTAGATGCTCAGCCAAAGTCATCGTGGGTGCATCCAGTGCTTTTCATCGATGTGACCAACAACACACTATCCACCCACCAGCGGTGGTTTGATAGTGGTGTAGATCCGCTTTCGATAGTGGGTCAGTTCTTCCCAGGTTTTTTTCAACCACCAAGCGCAGGCTCTTTTGAGGAAGGCAAGGCAATTCCATCCAACCCAGCATGGGGAGCTTCTTAGACATTCATCGTTATGGGCTTGGTTTTGTCACTTAATACACCACCTTCAGGATTGGAAGGTGACCTTCGACTTCACCAATGCATTCAAGACCCGCACCACACAGATATGCAGGTCTCCAATTCTTGTTGAACGCCGTAGTGCAGCAGCATTGGATGCTTCATTTGGTATCCACGTTGCGCCGCCATCCACCTTCGAGAGATTGGCATCAATCCAAGCCAGACCAGGGACTCGAGCCTATAGGACTCCGTTACTGCACCCACGAGGTGTTTTCTTCTAATGATCAAATGAGATGGCCATCACAAGCTGCGTGCTGCTGTAGGCTGCGGATCTGACACAACAAGAAGATGAGGTTTGACCCTGGTTCGTGTGCAGGGCTGGGGGCAGGTGCGTGCTGAGAGCGCGCGCGCCGCCGAGCACATGCTCCTTTCTGCCGACCTTATCCACAGGTGACCCGCTGCAGACCCAAATAACAAGCCGATCTTGTGAGAGTTCCCAATCCCACGTTTCGTTTGCCTTGCTTGATAGCGTTCTGATTTTCTGCACTTCGTTTCCATTGTATCCCTTAGCAGCGTCCTTGGATGCCATTAAACTACGACGAGCAATGCTCTGGAAGCCAAAGGTGCGTGTTGGAGTTGGTTGCAAGGGACTGTGATGTAGATGTCTCGATCTTGGGTCCCATGAGCTCGACCCTTTCAGCGGCAGTGTAGGCAAAACGCTCCTTCGCTTGATGTCTTCAGATTGTGCCCTTTGGACTGGATCGGCAGGTTGTTGGGTCAGGTTCTTGGGGCGGCATCGGCGGCGAGCGCTCTCCTGGCTCAGAGTTTTTTTGTGCCGTTTGCCCTCACAGTGTTTGCAGCCATGGCGCGCATCCAGGCGCGTCGCGCTCCAGCCCCACCCTCCTCCCAACCTCCACACACCGCGGTGGGGCTGGAGTGACTTGGCCTTGATCGTGGCCAGCGCTGCGAATGAGATGTGATAATGTGCTGTGGGCTGTTGCGTGATGTCATTGTTGCTTGTGTTGTTAGTTTGGGTTGAACCTGTGGCGCTGTTGCTCTGCTGCTCGAGTTGCTGTCGATGCTAACCCTCGAAAGATCACTATCATGTTCCATCTAATGCACTTGGAATGGCAGAAGAACTTGAGCAGTGCACATCTGATTTTGCATAACAAACAATGTATTTTCGCAAAACAAAAATGTTTTGTCTTGACGCCTGCAAGCGAACGTCCTTGCATCTGCACAATTCCCCTTTGATCTTGCTAGTTTTCTTGCTATCCACTGGGAGATTGATCAGGCCATAGTTGTTCGTGACGGTTGACCCGCCAGATGGCATGACGCTTCATTGTAGCCGAGGTGTGGGAAAATAGTCTCATCTCAAGAGCTCAAACTCTTGGCATGGAGATAGCCGTGCCAACTGTCTGAGCCAACCCAGCCACCTAAAAGGATAGTCGTGCCATCTGGAAATATCAGAATCATATTGACAGTGAAGTCAAATGGATGTGGTATGTAGTCCTGCTTTCGTTCATGGATTTGGACAAAGTTGAATGATTTTGTTACAAACACAACAATGACGTTGATCAATATCAACCAACAATCCAGGATTAGCCTGAGGTGATCATTGTTTGCGTCCAGATACAACGACACTTGAGAAGTGTTGACATGTAAGTGCAAAAAAATCTTGCGCTTGTGTTCACATTATGGTTTTTTTTGTCTTTCCATCCACTTGCGTGATGTTAGTCTGTGCAGCACTTTCCCATTTTCGCGGCTCTTCCCTGACCTGAGCTAATCATTCATATGTTTGATGCGTATCATCCTTTGTTCAACTGGAGTATACAGGTCGACCTGTTTTAGTGGTGGGCCTGGGTGCGTCACCCAGTTGACATGGCTTCGCGCAGAAGGGTCCATGTCCCGATTTTTTTTTGCAAGGAATCATAGGGCATGCAACATAGGGCATGGTCCCTACCCACCAAGCTGGGTGTGATGCTAAATTTTACCGATTCTGAGCGTTTCCTTCAAAACCCTTGCACCAGGTCAAGCACAACATTGCAACACTCTCACAGAATCCAATGCAAAGTGTTTTTTGTCCTTTCATCACATCTCCTGTTTATGTTAGTTGACACTTAGTTATTGTTATATTGCGTGTGCTTCTATTGTACGTCCTGTTTTTTATGCATCACACAGGACAATAATGAAGGTTTGAAATCTGCATCCCTTCTGTCGCCCGTCGAGTCGCATGTTGGTTTTGGTCACTCACTTCAATTTGCTGTCATTGCGTTGATTCCTGCACGCCCCCGTTTTGCGTGCACAGGCTTGATATGATACCAAGTTTCATCCGTGAGAGTATTTGTTACCCCTCCCCTTTCCAGGTGTTGCTTCAGGATCAAATGGTGAATCTTGCCCATGCATATAGTGCTGTACAAGCGATTGCCCAATGCCTCCCTGGCCCGTGCCCTGAAAATATTTCCAGGTTGCCAGAAGCGCTCAAGTGCACCTGGGAGGGTGCGCGTTTGAAGGTTGCACGTGAGTCTCCCCGAGTGCAGTCTGGACGCTCTTGGTTTCGGTTTTATGAAATTCTCCATCAACATTTTCGCTGGATGTTTTGCTCGATGTCGCTAATGCACGTGAAGTCTTTGTTGCCGCTAGTCAGCAATCATTTTTGTTCAGTTGATCATAAGGAACAATGACCGATGGAATCGATGTGTGTGAAATGTGATGCATACTCACTGCGTATGCAATGTGATGCGTACACAGCACGTTGCGTCATATTGCTTGAAACATTTTCATCGTATGCAAATGATTGAGTCTCTAGCAATGTGTTGTTTTTCTGAAGAATTTTGCGTGAACGGATATTTTGTTCGACCGTTGCTTGGCCTTGATCTTTTCGTGTCTGATTATGATTTTTGCTGTTTCCAAGCTTTTGCGGACTTTCCGAGCTCATGCTGATCTATGTGCAAATTGGCATACATGAAAGCGGCCTTTCAACAAATACTTCAACATACGTGCGAACACAGCTATGCATAATATTAAAAGATAGAGTTGAAATCGGTAATTGAAGGATACATTATGTTCCCGTGTCTTGTTTGCTTTGATGGGTCTCGCAATGATGCAACTATATGTGCAGTGTTTTCTGTACAGTCCAAACAAAGTGGAATTCGTGCTGTTGCAGGAATTGGGCTCATATGAAATTTTGTCAAGCAAAAGTAAGATATCTGGGCCTTTCTGCTGTGCTTCTCTGTCAAGCACTGCTGCAAGCCTGCTTAGTCTGCTACTTGTGTATGCAGGGGTGTTTGATGACTCAGTTGATTGTTCTCGGGAAAAAGACCCCAACGACATATTCAGAGATCCAGACTGGATGTTGGATGAGGACCTAGGTGAGTGTTAATATCTTTTCAATGTTCTTGTCTACGAATGAGCAGTTGTGTACTGGTTGTGAGTTGGGCGTCGTTTCGAAGGAGCAATGTTTTTTACTTCAATCTTTGCTTCGTCCCAGCTCCGCAACGCGATTGTTCTGAACACACAGTTTTCACATATCCGGCGAGTCTTAATGACTTGAACATGTTCTTTGGGTTGGTTCGCTGCCTATTTGCAGGATCTGCGCCAATCGCACGAACGGATGCTGTGCCTAGAGTAGGTGTCATGTGTACTCCTGAAACCCAAGCTCCCAGTGTGCCTTCTCCTTGCAACAACGAAACGAGAACGAGCGACATAAAGTCTGCAGGACTGTGTTATAGAGACCCGTTATTTGACCCTAGGGATGACACCCCAGCTTCGAACCTTCTACCTTACTCGCCATCGGAACCTGAGTTCCTGGAAACGGACAAAACTACCCCTATGTATACACGGAGTGATATGTCCTTGGAGATGTTTCCTGGCTCGAACAGCACTGGCCTTGCAACGCAGCATCATGCATCGAAGACCCTGATCGCACCAGCAGAGGACTTGTCTGTTGGTGAAGGCCACATTAAGAATCCTACAACGGAGGCATATGAATCTCGGCATAGGCGTGATGTAACCCATGGTAAGCAACTACTCGGGGAATTAAACTTCACTGGAACTTTTCTTCCGTTGGAGGATGACAGTAATCGTGCATCGTCTACACCCAACAGAAAAAGCCAGAACAAGAGATTGCTGATGGATGAAGGCAATGACAGAGGTGCAGCTTACAAGCGGATCAAGGTGAACATCCAAGATCAATCCACTGTTCAGATATCTCAGCACACCAACGCTGGTACTTTCAAAGCTCCAGGGGGCGAGGATGAGCCTGGAAAACACAAGATGCATGATGCAGATGATATCTTCAGCATGCTGCTAGGGGGCATGTGAAGATGCAAGTCACGTAACTTTATAACACTTTTAAATGATTTTGCAAACTTCACTTTATCCAGTGCATTGGTGAATATGTCAGCAGTTTTCTATCCATACAAACATGCCTGTCAACACATTCCCTAGGCAATGTAACCCCTGAACATATGATATTGGAGGCCAATCAATATGTTAACCTTATGTTTGTCGTTGTACATCGATAATACCAAAAGTACTACCTTTTTCGCGGGTTCTATGTCCGCGCACAAAATGTGACAAAATGCTCATGCCTCTGACAATGTGCCTACTGGTCTTTGTTGTGTGGCTGTGTAAACTATGGTCGCCTGGTGTTCAACTGCACCGCATCAGCGAACGAGCTATCAGCGCTGATCGACCACTTCATCAATCCAGAGCCATGGATTCGGGAAGGCATGGTGAAAACTTTGGGCAAAAGCTTCTAATCTCCTCTGGAAAATACCTGTTGTTGCAAACCCGTGTCTCAGAACAACATACATGGACGACGTGCTTCATTGGAAAGAGGTTTACTGAATCGTGAGTGCCACTAGAACACAATGCGCAGGGTCTCCAACATTCATGTCTTGTTTGCACACACCAATTCATCCTTCTTCCAAGAGCGCAATTTTCGTGACACTCCATGCAAAGGTTGCGCACATCAGCTCCAAATGATCTCAAGCAGTTCAAATATATACACAGTCATCGCAACAAACAACCGAGCATTCCAACTCACCACTTGCTCGGGATACAACATGCATGTTTCAAGACTTGACGCTGGAAAACTCACTACTTTGATTACTTGAGTCTTCATCTCAATATGCCTGCTCCAATGCACGGACCATGCAAAGTGAGTGTGTCCGGCCGTTTATACATGCATGTTCCAGTTGCTTTTCGTGAATTTCTACAACACACAAAACATAAAAAATAGGGAAGGGCACACGTTTGCCAGAAGATCCATGTCCAAGGTGTCCGCGTCTGGCCCGCTGGGGTCTGGAATAGCATCGCACTGCACAATCCGTCACCCCTCTCCCACATCCATTAATATGACTGCATGAGCGATCCAACTATGTGAATGTACTTCCCATACATTGGTATGTTTTGCGACCCCCCCAAAAAGTACGAGCAAAAAGTTCGAGCCACGGCGAGACTATGTTCTTAATCATGTGTACACGGAATTGAATAGCATAAACGATTTTCATCGAAGCGAGTGCGGAGACATGGACGTGCTCACAAATGTACTCATTGTCTGGCCTGCTATGCTGTTGCTTACACACGCCAAGAGGGATGTTCTCTTGCGACGAACAATCTGTGGAAGTTTTGGCATGGCTTGCATTACTCTACTGTGAGTGACATTGTCGAATTCAGGTGCGTCTTTTGTCAGCTTTGCTCCCAGTAGACCGTGCGTACTTTCCTGTACATTAACAGCGAATCACGACTGCGCGGCGTATCTTTACAGATGGCACTAGATTGATCGCAGAAGTAGCACGTAAGTTTGGCAGAAACAGCACACCTTGAAGGGACGATAAGCACACAAACAAAACGTCATTTATCCAGAACATCATGCGCTGCTGTCAACACCACTGAGAAACGCTGCATACATTCAGATACAGGTAGGGCCTGCATAAATGTCTCAAGAAACATCGCAGTCATGCTTTTGAACCGTCCAGCAATTACTGTGGAGTCTCATCACATTTGGTACCATCAGCATGATTAAACCAGGCAAAATATGAAGTGCAAGCCAGCCATCAACGCCAGTAAGCACAACGTACATCGCACTCTTGTTCTACACTCCAGGATCTAATCCGAAAAACATGCCCGGCATTACGAGATCTGATTTCAAAACAATTCTTAAAGCACCTGTTTGAAATTGCGCAACATCTTGCGCTTCTTCTTGGCTAAAGTCTCATCTACCTCAGCCCCTTCGCCTTCACGCGCTCTCTGCGATAAACACAACTCTCACAGTGAAACAATCTTGACTCAACGCATGCCCAGAGAGCTGACGAACTCCATGCGTTTTTCAACTAATGGGACACCCATTCAACCCACTCAATGGTAAGCAGCTTACACAAAAACACACCAGCAACATACTTCATGCCACAACTATTCCCATGCACACTACCCAGAGCGAGAGATCCCATGCAAGGGAATAGGCCCATTGAAACATGGACTGCGAGCGAAGAGGTCGCTTGAAAGAAGCCTGCTTTGATTGTGTCACTTCGACCAATTTAAGTGAGTCAACCATGAAGCCAAGGCCAGAGTGTGACGACCTGACACCATCACAGGTGAAACACAAACACGGAGAGCATTCAACATAACAAGCCAGGCATGCTGAAAGAGAAATGGCTATACTTGGAAATTACAATCTCATCAAGAATGATGCTCATGAAATGAACCACGTTCGAGGCCAAAGACCAATGTCATACAACAAAAGCGCGTACTGATTTCAGCAATTCCTTTGTATTGCTGCTCAATTCAAATGCTAGATGTGTGAGCAAAAACAAGAGTGGACGTTGTGAGGCACCTTTTTGGTGTTGCGCTCCTCCATCGCATCCACCGCGTGAGCCTGCCAATCAAAATGAAAAGCAGCAAACAGCGAACACTGAATCTGTTGGATTTCCCAAAATGGATATCAGCATTGTGAAAACAATTCATCAGAAAATCAGGAAAAGCCAGGCTCAACAGTATTCGTACAATACATAAATACTGCTTGCATGCATACAAGCAGTATTCGAATCAAGCAGTTTGTACAAAAGAAGTTCTCACTCATTCCCTGCATCCTGATGCTGGACCATGCACTGAGCTAGCATAATACCTCCTACGTGAGTGGTGTGGTAGAGTGCTTGGCATAGTTCTGATGTATGCAGTCAAATGCCCATAGTGGGAAGTGATGGAAATTTTTGCACAACACAGATAGTTGAGGCGCGAGAAGCACACAACAGATCGCCATACAGCCACGGCAGCAACAAGGTGCACATGCGGTTTGAAGTTGTCATGATTGGTGCATTGTTGGATCACTCAAATGTTTTCGGATCAACGACCCTCACCTGGTCCACGCGCGCAAGGTAGAAGTCGCGCTCCCTTTTGGCGCCCCGCAGCTCCGCAGCCAGCTTCTGCTCGCGCACAGCTTTTTGGTACGCTGGCAAGGGAGTGCAAACAATGAACCCACACACGCAGCCCAGGCACAATGGAAAAACGAGGCCGTCAGTCAGAATTCAACCAGCCGCAAGTTGCCTAGAGTGTGGGAGTACGTCGCATGATGCCAAGCCGCTGCATTGTCTTCGCATGCTGGGATGTTGTACAGTAACCTGCTGTAGTTGACAATTTTGTCCATAGCTTTGTTGTTCAAAAACCCTTGAAAACTCAATCGCAAAGTCCCATGGGGCATTGAGGTCTACCACATAAAATGCAGATGCCTTCCATTCCTGGAAGGCATGAGGGGATCGCCTATGGTAAAAATCTTTCCTGGTGATGAAGCTTCCAACACACAGAATCGAGTCTCTGTGAAGAAATCTACTTCGTCTATCGTAACGCCCAATTGACAAGCAACGGACTTAAAGATTACAGTGTGGAGGCTCCAATCTTCAAGGGTGCACAGCCTTTTTCCAACAGTGAATTTGGTTTCTCAACAAGAGTTGAGTCGAGTGAGTGCTTGAATTACATTAAGCACTCGCCTGGTTCTGAGTGCCATACCTGTGTAGTATGCATGCTCAATCAACAGAAAATGCTCAAAATGCTTGCGGACCTTCTCACGGAAACTTCCAATTCGGACCAAGTCCCGGTAAACAAAAACACTTCCAAGCTGTCAACGGTGTTGGATGCACCGGGGCACTCAAGCGCACACTCTGGAGGCAGGGCGAGAGGGCGCACCTAGCTCCTCCGTAAGATGCTCCCACTTGAACTTTTTCAAGAACTTTAGGTTCCACAAGTCGTAGTGGTGCTTGGAGAAACGCTTCCCACCTGCCCGCAACAAGCCGCAGAAAAAGACATGGGCAGAGTTGTTCCGATCGCTGCAAGTCGCTGTGTATGCACCAGTGCACATTCTCATCTGGAAAAATATTCCACGAGGGCTACATCTCTAGACGATCCAGGCACATGCGAATGGTTCACCCTGGGAACCAATAAACGATCAAAATCACGCTATTTACACCATCCTTCCCATGATTCCACTCGTCGGTTGGAGACTGAATGGTGTGGTTGCTGTGTAGCGATGACTGAGCTTGTGCTGCGGTCATCCACTTCCCCGTAAATTTTGAGCGCATACCCTACAACCCAAGCCCTACATCTCAATATCGCACCCATGTTCTGGCCGTTCAGCATGCCCGCGATGCGCTTGGCTTGTTTTCTGTCTGCAAACTCGATCCACCTGCAAACCCGCCCCAGAAACTTGTAAGCTTGGAGCAATTACTACTTTTGAGCACACTCCCTGCACCCATGTTGCACCCGAAAAAGCATTATCGTGTTGCCAAACATTTTTTCAGAGGATATGGCTGTTGGATTCTGGCCGAGGACGAAAATGTAACAATCCTCACCAAAACCTGGTTCCTTTGGAATCAGGCCTGCACTTGGCAGATAATGAGAGAGGCTCGGTTGAGGCAACTAAAGACAAAACCTTGCAAGCAAGATTTTGTGAAAGAGACGTTCACATACTAATTTTCATGCTGGAGCGACAATCGTTATGAATATCCTGTAAACCAGGAAAATAATAATAATAATAACAATAACCATGATTAAGTAAATTAAAAGGAGCTCGGCTACCCTATGATGAAGCGCAAGGAACTGCCTGCTGCTCGGAAGTGTGGAAGATGTTGGGGGAGCATACAAAATCAAGAAGACACTTCACAAATACAAGCACATCAGCACCAGTTCACATTAGCGTGATATGTTCCTAGCACTCCTTTATGGAGGCCGACTCAACTCATGCACATAAAATGGTGTGGCCTTGTGCAGGGGAAATCTTTCGACCCCTTCAGCATTTGTCAAGCATATGACTGCGACTCAACTCATGCACATAAAATGGTGTGGCCTTGTGCAGGGGAAATCTTTCGACCCCTTCAGCATATGTCAAGGATGTAAATGCAAGAGCCAACAACATCAACACCCATGCAGGAGGCAAACACCAAGCACATAAAGAATTGAGCACAAGTTGAATAATCAAACTTACAAGTGCATTTCGAGGATCAGACAAACGCGAACTCTCAACACACACACCCAC
>NHOP01000622.1:0-13872 GCA_018697155.1 Pyramimonas parkeae | reverse complement strand
AATCATGTCTCGAATTCAGGACTCACAACCAACTGCGTGTAATGAATAAACACTTGTTCACAGACAAGTCTGTAAACCTGGTGCGGTACCTGCTTCTGATTCGACACTTGGGAAGACAGGGTCACAAGTTGAAGTTGACCTGCCCGCCTGTTTACAAGGCCTCCTCAACATCGGGGTACGCGCTGTATGCTGTAAGTTCAAAGGCTGTTGCTGTTTTCCCATGGTCAGTGGCAGGGGATTCGCGATGTGAGGAAGAAACCTGAAATACTCAGCATGTCCATCGCTGGGTTTCCACGCACTCGTCGATGGTGCACTTGATTTGTTTTCACAGGCAAAGCTTGCGGGAGATAGCACCATCCGCAATGTACGGTGTGCAGCAACTGAAAATAATGTTTGGCGCGCTGCTCAGCCCGGAATACACGTGCATGCAATAGCATCGTTTTACCGAGAATGTAAAGATCATTTGAGACAGGGTTTGTTGGGCTGCAACCGGGAGAAGATGTCCCAAGTCATCCAGCAAGATGCACTGACCTTCATATCAAACGCGCCCTTCATCAGCGTATCGCTCATCCCCGTGGCTGCATCCACCATGTGGCTGACTGCTGCACACACACATTCCAGTGAACCCAAAAATCGCATGCGCGTAAAAAGTCAAGATGCTTCTCTTGTTTGCATTGTGAATAAAGTGAAATAAAGTTTGGGCTTTAGCAATACCTACAAATGTGTGCACTCATGGTGCATCCAAGACACCGCATTGCAAATACATGCTGAGCGCTAGTGAAGAGTATGCCTTTGGGGATGTTCCTCCCAAGCACTCTTCTCACTTGAGCTGTGAAATGCGCCCCAGATGTCGACAGCTATTGATACTGAAGGGCACTTTGAGGGTCCGGAGAAGAGGACGAGAGTGGATGATGCGGGTATCTACCACCTGTAGGCGAAGGGTCCTCGGATGCATGCATTGCAGGGGGTCCCAAATTTGGGCTTTGAGAACGTGTCCGGATCCCCTTAGCTTGATTCGTAGGGGGGACGGGTGCTGCCGATGCCATGTTCACTTCTGGTGCAGTAGGAGGCGGTCCTCCGTCTCCAGGCAACCCATACACCTGGTACCAATCGTAACAATCGAAATATGCAGCAGAACCAAACGAGCTTTGATCCGCATGTCCTAGCAATGCGGGGACGCCTACTGAGCCATTTCACTATCAAAAAGCGTACCACGGAAAACGTAATCAGGACTGACTACGTCTACATCATAAAATAAAGGAATGCCAGCCTCTGAGTAGTACAGCGCTTGAGTCCTTTTCTAGTTTACATGGCTCGAGTCGCAACGGATCGTATGCCTTGGTGCGATATTTGCTGTAATCAGATACACAGAATATTGCTGCAATGCCCACGGTCTTGAGAAACTTCAGATTTGTTCCAGACAATTGATCTACTTTGTTCATGGAATAACTAAACGTTTGAGCCACCAGTTTCATGATGGTTGTTTAGGCGATTGGGATGATCATCTGCTAATCGAAGATGACCCGCCAGCCAACATGGCCTTTGAAAAATCATGGGCTGAGGTAGTACCAACCCATGTTGGGGCTCGAACTTGGGATTTCCACGTAGGCCGTCGACTAACCAACCAGGCCATCTGACATGGTCTGTTCATGTTGACTTGTATATCACAAGAATACATTCATCAAATGCGCTTGGTTACTGAACACTAAATCAACTTAAAAATCATCTTCTTCGCTTCTAATTTGTCCGTTGTAGAACAAGACACAGCAGACTTGCCATACCTGCATTGCAATATGCAGGCTGGCATAGCTATGCAGCATACAACTAGAATTGATCTAAATTTGCTTGGAACACAATACACGGAACATGAGCGTGTAGAGGAAAAGCGTCCAAGCCACAAACTAGCAGCCAATGCTCTGTGCTGCTCGGTGGCTGCAAGCACTGACACCAGAGCCTTCCAATTGGGGAGTGTTGCAGGTTCTGTATTGTCACTCCAACACGTAAACAACAGCCCTGGGAGGGTTGCTGCAGTCGTTGCAATGTGTGTTGGATACAAATGCTGTTGGACACAATTCAAGAAAAAGGCGACACGTCAACCGTGCTATAGAACACATCTTCCAGCTAAAGGCGACTAGCGTGTTCAAGGAAGTACTCGGCAGACTTCACAGCAGCAGCCTGTTCCAGCGCATGCAGGCTATGGGACACTCACATTAAGACAAAAAAGCGTGCAGCCTGCAGCATGCATGGTGTACTACGCACATGCAAAGCTCGTGGGATGAAGACATCGCAGCTAGTCCATCCTTGTTACGTATTCCTATCCAATCTCGGACTCCAAACAAATGAGATTCAGGAATCAACCATAATAGTGCACAAGCCTGCCAGACTTTGGCTGATCCGGACGTTGTAGAGTCTGAAATTTCCCCGGACATGGAGCACGAGCAAACTCTGGTGAAATCATTGAAATAGAACGCATCAGCGGTCTGAATGAAGCTGTTCAGGGGACACGGTGGAAAAACCACCGTCAGAGGGGAATACAACACGGAACATCGTATCAATCAGAATACGATTTTCAGATGAAGCACGGAATTTGCAGAGGGATGGTGATTTCCCTGCAGGAACGATCGCTTGGATTACCCACTTGCAATAACGGTGCTTGCAAAGAACTACACAAGCAGTTATTCGACGTGATCACACACTTCCATTTGATACCATGTAAAGTTAAACATTTAAACAGCATCATGTCCACAATGATGACAATACAACAGCTCACCTGCCACGTTGGCTGGTAGCTTGACGGGTGGGCTGCAGCTGGGGGAGGGCGGTTCGGCTGCCTACCACGAGGCAGGGGGCTTGGCTCCTCGAGGTTGCTCTGGGCCTGCAAATCAGAGCCATTGCAAATGAATTGTTTAATGGCAACAGTTTGGTATGTCAATTGTTGTTTGTACTAGATCCATCCAAACACCAGCAGTAAACTTCACAACTCACATACAAATACGAATGTATCTTTGTAGATATGTAAGGCTGTCGAAAAAAACCCTCGTCCATTGGTTGCCTTCTGCAAAAAAACCAAAAAAAAATCTTGTTTGTGCATAAGCGAAAGAGCTGTTTTCATTGTCTTGTCAAGACCATGAGCTGAAGTACACGCCAACAGAAACGCGAATCCAACAAAAAACATACAGGTCGCAATATTTGAAATTTCTTCAACCTGATAGGGTGACGCTTGCCTCATTTTCAAGCCATTAGAAGCAGGTGGTGGGACAGGGCTGGAAGAGAGCTATGGGAAACGAGGAGCAAGATGAGGATCAAGTGGGTAGGAGTTGGGGCCTGTCACCTTTTTCTCAATGGGATCGCGTGGCCTCCTCCCGAGGTCCATCATGAGCTTGTCCGATTCGTCTCTGTGCAAGCACCCAAGCATCAAGTAGAATCAGCAAAATCAAACTCGGAGGATGAAATTCAGGGTGCACTCCAGCAATGCTACAAGGACATTGCTGGCTGCTCACAACGACCTCCCTTGCGTTCGGCGACCTGCTTGTGGAGCTGTTAGGAATCATACTCGAAGATGCGTACGGTATCCCCTACACATATTACAGAAAGCCCTTTCCTGATTTCCCAGCCTTGCCAAGTGGCTCAGCTGGAAGAGGGTTAGGCAACAAATTTCAGGGTCCTACGTTTGATCCCCGCTGTAGAAGGCAATTCCTTCTGAAAGAAATCCATCATCGACCATGAGGGCTAGGAAGATGAGTTGTACTTAGGGTGGCAATTGGCGTCACAATGCTAAAAGCCCAAAGATATGGCCAGGACGACCAGCAAGTTTATCTCAAGTCAAGGTTTCTCTGTTGTTGATTGCGAGGTTAACTCAGTTTCATGAACATTTCTCATCAACGCATTGCACTCACAAATGCATGGGACCAAAACCCGCAAACATCCCCAATACTTCGATCCACCGCTCAAAAATTCAATCATTTGCACTTAAGGTCTGTGTGGCGCACCAGGCAATGCGACTATCTCCGCCACATCGACTTCAACCACCACAGCATCCTACGAATGCTGACCCCGAATCGCCTACTCTCCTACGTCCGGGGGCTATGGAAGTAAGCCTGGCGTTTGTTTCACTCCAGAGTTGAACTCTGTTGAGCTCTGTTGAGCTCCAGAGTTCAAGATCCAGATTGGGGGGTGTACCTCGGCCAATGATGTATCAAGGGTCATGCAGGCATGCGGGTCACATTAGTTCAGTTAGTGTTCCTACCACTCACCACCATGACACCCAGTATATCAAAACACGTCATTTCATTGCTATCATCATATTTCATATAGGGCGACTTCTTGCTGCACCTGTCGAAAGTGGTTGCTGGAGCTGTGAAGCGCGGTAGATTGGCTCTCTCGGCCATAGCACTGGGCACACCCGACCCACACTGTGTCCTGGGGCGACCCTGCATGAGTTTGGATCACCCCCAAGTACTCCCCAAGCTTCTTCAAATGTCTCCTTAGCCAGCAAACTTGTTTGTCCATTTGATATGACCTTTGGCTAGGCCACGTTCTACACCATGTCGACCCAAGAGCCAGCTCACACAATGAGAGGCTATCGGGATGGACAATAGCCGCCTACACCTATGCATTCTGCTCAAGGGAGCAAGACCGCTGCTCTGGCAACCTACACATCCGGCAAGGCGCGGCGCAAGCTTGAAAAAGGTGCTGCTGCGATTCAAATCCAGGCATTACCACCATGTACGTAAGCCCTGCGGAGCGTGGATCTCGTCGATCCCATGTTGCCACACATACAATTCTACAGTCTGCAATTCCGCTGGGGACTAGTAGGCAGGCCGGGCAACGTTTGCAGGATCAAGACGGCATTTCTGATAGAACTTGAAAATCAACACACGCCAACCTGAAAGCCATGTCGGATTGCAAATTCCAAACCTGCAGCGGTCAATTTCTCTCACATGCTGGTATATCAACAGTGACCGCAATCGGTCTGCCAGGTCACATACAGGGCGTTTGTGCCACTATCAAACAATACGTACATTTGGGCAACTGGTTGCATCAGGACTAGTTCCATGCATTTGCAGCTAAACAACAGTGCTCATGATACCAGCAACCAGAGTCCTTTCTGCCAAAAACCCTGACCCCCTTATTTTCATGCCTCACTTTGAAGGTAGACCAACAGACCATTCTCCTTGCCGTCGCCAGTGTGGAAAATGTAGACACACGAAAGAGGGAAGTGGTAAGCATCCCAGCAGCAAAACAACTTCCTGCTCAAAACAAGTATTGCGCGCCCAAAATCCCTCTCCTCCTCCTGCTTCCATCTCGCGCTTCACCCGCGAGACAATCCCGTGTTCAAGCAATCACAGTGGCAATCATGCGTACTTGGCATGGAAGGTGTTCAAATAACACGATGCGATACCTGAACTTCGCCGTTTGTCACGCCATTTATCACGCCCGACCAAACACAACCCTCATGTTGTTCGTCACAACACTCTCACTTTGTAGTAGCAGCCCGGCTGACGCGACTCTATTCGGTCTCCCAGGCCCGCACCAGGGCGGGGTCTGGCGGTGCCTCCGCCTTGCCAGGGTCTGGGTGCTGCCCGGGCTGCAGCTCCCCCGGCGTGCGAGTGAGGTCCACCACCCATACGCTCACCAGCGTCTGGTGCATTGCGCAGCCCAGCAGCTTGTTCTCGTGCACGGCCAAGTCGCCCACCCGGCTCCAGCCGACATCCACGTAGTCCACGCACCGCGACGGCTCCCAGCCAAATGCCTGCGGCAGCGACACCCAGCCCTAAATCTCACCCATGAATCACGGGTCCAACACCAGTGCACGGAAGAACACGGCATGGTGCAGTAGGAAGCGTCCAAGCCTTCAACTGAGAAGGAGCAAGCTCCCCGAAGCAGCGGGCTTACTTCAGCTTCTGCCCATGTTTCTGATGATTTTTGAAATACACAGAAACACGGGTAGAAGCAGAAGCCAGCCCGCGGAGCAAGGATAGGCCAGAGTGGGGAGCTTCGAGTGTTCCACGACCACTTGAGCTGAGTTGTTATAGAGAGCGGCAGCACCCAAGACATTTGTGCGGTTGGCTCTTGGACTTAGGTCGTAGCTAAGTAGTTTGCCTTTACATGGGTATGTTTTAAGCATTACTTAAGGTCTGCCGTGACGAAGACTTCTTGTCTTCCGTACGCGCCAACTCGCATTGCGAGGAGCGTGTGGGGGTGGAACTTGACTTCAGGCAGCGGACGGGTGTGGTCTCTAAATGTTGTCTACAAGACCAGAGAGTGACACTCATGTTGGTAACAGATGACCATCACCTGTGGCTTGAGGGGAGAGCTAGCACTGAGAGGCCTACATAACGCGGCAACCCACTGTCCACCTAGCATGTAGCAGGATTAAACAACCTCCACTTGCGAACTGTGAAACTAGCGCACAATATTCCCGCAATAGTTCTACATCCATATTGGCCGGTGGGGCAACCTTTCAATATCCAAATCGTAGGCAGCCAACAAATCGCTTTATATGTATTCCCCATCATGCCACACAAGACCCACATGATACAACACATACGCGCGTGTGCAAAGCCAACAACACTTGCAGCGAACCACTTGCTTGAATCTTGCAAGCTCAAGATTCCGCAAGCTTGTGTTTCAGAAATCAATCGCTCCGGCGTGAACGTAGTGAGCACTTGTTAGTGCGGTGAAAGATCCCCGAACATCCAGGGTCTTTGCTCCGTTGCATGCAGCACGTACAGCTCATATGTGCCCCGTCTCGGTGGCAACTTTCTTCCAGCCCCTACCTTGATGTGGTCCTGCGTCGCGGAGATGACATGCGCGCCGTCCGAGGAGAAGGCCACTGCCTGGATGGCTGTGGAGTCTACCATATTGCCCACGAGCTCAAACTTCTCCAGATCCCAGAGCTTGCACGTGCGGTCCTGCGATCCAGTGGCCAGCAGGAACTCCGTGGGGTGGAACTCCATCGCGCGGATTGGGCCTTCGTGCAGCTTGAACTCATGCAACTGTTTGCCGGCGGTGAGGTCCCACAGCTGGACCCGCAACCCCCCAGCAGGGCGAGGAATGAGGTTGGCTAGATTGGGGCAGGGTTCCAAGCGCAGACAATATCCGTTGCAAGAACAGTATCTAAGCCCACGCGGTGTTGCTTCCTCAAGTTCGAGCTTCGGTCATCCTGAACTCTTAACCCTACACCCTCAACTATAAACCCTATGACCTGAACACTGCATTAACCCTACACTGTTTGGTATAATGTATGACTGGATCGCGTGGAAAGCGATGTATAAATCTCTAGAGTTTATGTTAACTGCCTCCCCGACCTTTTGTGGGAACAACAGATGGTGACATCCAACTGCAGCTGTTAAATGATTGGTGGTACTAGGTCATAATGAAGAAGTGTAGGTATCTTCGCCCCTCTTTGATGAGCGCAGCCTACAGGGTCACTTCAACTCCCATAGCAGAATCCTAGAAAAAGAAATAGTCTCGCCTTCTTGAACCTAGATCGTGAAGCTGAATTCACCTTCAACTAGAGGTGATGACTTGACAACAAAACTTTCACGGACAACGTTTGAATTCATGCAAAATCCGAAAACATCTCACACTGTCATGGTTTTTGTGCGCTATTCGTATGTACTTGATCAGACAAAAGGTCCCCATGAACACATCCAGGGGACTTTGTTGCTGTCGTACTACTTACCATGGCATACCCGAATCACAACACACAAGACACTGGCCTCTTCGCGCTGTATGCAGCCCCCGGAACAAACACGGCTGCTGGCAAGTAGCACCGTTGTTCGTGCAGCAAAATAACATGCTTGCGTACCAAAGCCTGCCAGAATATTGTTATCGCAGTTGATCTGGCGCATGGTTAGGCGATACTTGCTACGCAAAGTCGAAACACACAAGCATAGCCGGGAATACAGGACAAATAGAAGCAGAGCGGCACCCCACCAACATTTGAACCTGCGGCCTGATGTGAATAGGCTGGCTCTCTGCGAACTGAGGTGCTGACTAGAGATGAACAACAGTGATTAAAGAAACTGAAGAAGCATAACGAAGAGGGAAACAGAGAGCGCAAGCAAATATGATGCATGTACAGGGATATGATACTCAAACCCCCATACATAAGCCAAAATAACAAATCACATAATCGAATATCAAAAACTGCGCAATAACTACATCATTGACTATCGCTATTCGCTCTCTCACTGCTAACGAAACTCTTTTGCTACAGAAGGGGTCTCATCTGTGGGCGCTAGATACGCAAGTCATTGAGTCTCGATTTGTACATTCAAGCCCCAAAGCCTGTCAGCATGCAGCATCTTCGAGGTCATCTAATTCACATATGTATCCCACCGCCGTGCAAAGCAAAAAATTGATGCTTGTGTGTGGGTTTGGTCTATTAGACCAAACTTTTGCCTCAGAACTGTTCGATGATAAAACAGGCAATGCATTCTCCCCAATGTATGTAGTTGATCGATGATAAAGATTCCCATCCGATACTATGACTTGAGCATGACACATGTCCAAGCTTCCTATAGGGTGTGGACATAACATGAACTGCTCATCATTATGTTTGCACTAGATTGACGAACAAAGCATGAGGGCGAAGAGAAGCATGCATGGCCATAACATGAGCGTATGGTTGAAAAGCATGTTCATCGGTCGTAGCGCAATCTTGTTTCGCGTATGCGAATTTACTCTGTGAGCTCAATAGACAGAATCCAAGATGATGCAGGCTGGCGGATTTGGATCTTTCAGGCATTGGCCCAAAACTTTCAAGCACACTCTAAGAACAACCTCAAGCTTTCTCGTAAACTCAGTACACGCAGATCACTCCATCCGATTGCACGAGAAATTACAATGCAACATGACCACTGCCCGCTGGGAAGCCACGCCGACCAACAACCAAACACATTCCGCGGCACTGCAACACTTCTCGAATTAGCAGCGGGTGTACACAGTCTTTGCCACATGCGTGATGCGGCACCAGGTAGGCGCTGCGCACCTTGATGGTGGAGTCCTCGCTCCCTGACACGACCCACTTGCCGTCCGGGCTGAACCGCACTTGGCTCACGCCTGCAGTGTGGCCTTTGTATGTCTGGATGCACCCTTTGCGCCGGATGTCCCAGATCTTTAGGTTGGTGTCCAAAGACCCGGAGGCGAAGAACTCCCCAAAAGGGTGGAAGTCCACGGCCATGCAGTTGGAGCGATGGCCGGTGAGCGTGCGCACCACTGCACCAACAACCATTCAGCTCGTTAGCTCCGGGAGGAAAGCGTGATCAACGCTGGATCGGGCCATGGGCATCGAATCGTGCGTCACGGGGGAAGATGCGTGAACAGCACTTCCTAGGAAACCAACCACATTGGTGTAGGGGAGGACTACAACAGTCACCGCTTCAGTGTTCCAACCTTTTGTAAGTTACAAGCTCAAGCAGATATCCAAACACCACACAAAACACACCACTTTGAAACTCTACCCTTACGTCTTGCTGACGGAAATCACAATACTCAGCATGTATTCTGATCAAACGATTCCAATAAGTCAAATGCTGAGACAGTTGCTTGATCACAGGCCACAGGTCGGATGATTGATTCGGCCACGTGCTTAGCGCAGACAACTCCCCCACAAGCATGGCAAAGGAAACAAATAACCACCATTTACATCCCATGATGGCCATCAAACTCGCAACCCTCATGGCTCCGAGGCCGGCGCTCTACGAACTACGATTGGATTATAGAACTTGAAGCTCTTTGAACCCATGCTGCTGCAAATGTTGGACTACTGAGCCGTCCGGCATGCGATTAGGTATGCTAAACGAGACCGTGGTGAGGCAGCATCTGATGATGATTAGACACATCAAGCATCGTCAGATTATTGGCTGCACCAATATTCTCGATGCTTGCACACATCAAGCACAAGGCGCTCATCTTTTGCGCCGGGTGAGAAGTTTGTCGCACAGGCACAAGCCGCAAAGTCAATTGAGCAGAGAGTCTCATGTGGAGTTGAGACAACTCTCCTCCGAATTCATGGTTCACCTACTAGTTTAGGGCCCCTGTTGGCATAGCCTCAATTCAGTTCCCTTAATCTCTGGGAACCTCCAGCCAAAGGTCTGCAGCACACATCTGTTCAACTGACCACAGCCACATACAGACCAGCGACTTCGTTGAGGAGCCACAACACCCAAACAGTGCTCCTCGTGACGTAGGGAATCACAATACATATCGTCTTGGATTCCACATGTACTGTCTCAATTGTGTTTGAATCAAAGACATGCATCTTCTTGTCAATTTGCGCAGCTGAGCGTTTTACATATTGATAGTGTGAAACATTTTAACCCGACATGGCATCCTGCCCCCTCAGCAAGTTTTATCCTCAGGATACAATTAACAATAGCATCGTCGATGCGAAATTGTACAATCAGAAAAAACCACATCCTCAGCCGCATCAAGAACCAATGTGTGCGTCACCAACCGAAATCAATATAAATGACACTCGCCTTTGGCCTCCTCCAAGTCCCATAGCTTCAGAGTTCCGTTAGAAGCACCCGCCACCACGTTCTCCTCTGCAGAGTCGAAAGTGACGCATTCCACCGGGCTCTGGTGCCCAGTCAAGCTCTGCAACAACGCACACGTAGCGCATCATTCAGCTTTTTCCCAAACAGCGCCAAGTTGATGAAAACATAAGCGCTGAGACATACCCTGTCCACACAGGGCGTGAAGCCATGTTGACTGAGTCACTCATCGAGATCCACTACTTCGCCATGTACTCCAGAAAATCCGTGCAATTGCCCAAAGACACACATTTCATTACAACTTGTAATTTGTGGGGTGTCCAATGCAACGCATCGCATCATCCATGTCGGATTTCATGTAGAAAATCCCGCACAGAAGAACACTGATAAATGAATCTTCCCTTGTCAACCTCAGACGCAACCTCTACTTGTTAAAAGGGTGCATTGGCCAGCAGGACACTGAAGCAGTTCCCACTTTAATTCCCCCATCCTCGCCCTGGTAAGCAAGTGTATCATCTTCGTAGGAATTAGGTGTGCGGTCTTTTCCAGGGTGGGAACCAATAGAACACCCTGAGTGTAATTATGCGCGACTCACTCGGGAAACCTTGTACGATGGCAATGTTAGCAGGCCGAAACCTTGAATCCTCTGCTCAGTATGGATACTCTCCCGCCCTTTTGATGAGTCTCTTCCCATCCCACAATTTGCATGTAATGCAAACCATGAGATAAGAAACCATCTGAATTAATCAACACCATAAGTAGAGTCTCTAAAACAAAATGCGGCAATGCCACTACAAGCGTCAATTGTGTGGAAGCACAAACTGCGCTCCAGAGCATCCAGATGAGATCTCATGGCAAGCTTTGTCTCTAGCATGAATCACTTGAAAATGGCTTGGTCATGTCCCGTTCGCCTGCGCTCAGGTCAAGCCGAATACTGATTTCTCTTGACTGCTTTCAATACGAAGAGGAGGACAATGGCACCACGCTTTAGCGTAAGGCTGGAATGGCGGAGTGAGGTTTTTACATCTTGACAGTTTTCTGTGTGAATGCTGTGATATGACTCAATCTCAATGAGAGGGCAGCTAGTTCCTCAGGGAAGCAGACAACATATGATGATGAACCGTTCAACCATACAACATTCCTTGTGGATTTCTGCGCTGTTGAGCGACCGGTTGCAAGTAGGTCAAGATGGAATCAGTAGTAGATTTCCCGTGTGAATACCGCAATCTCCCGCAGAGTTGACTTGAAAGTGGCAAATGAAGTTGAGCTCATGCCTATTTCAGGAGCAGATAAAGAACAGGTTTTGGTAAACTCGAATCGTACTTCCGATTCAATATTGATTCGCAAGCCCCATGTATCCGGGACACATTCTCAGTTCATCATCGATAGACGAGCGTGAAACAATTACCAAAACGATTTCAACTCAATTCGATTCTGAACAGTTTCGTTCAGATGTCTAGGAGCATAAGTGATATCAATTGCTTGATCCATCATCCGTACGATGTATCCTTGGGCAGGCATGATTATGAAATGTCGCGCACCAGGATGACTGAAGGTTTTCCGATTGCCCACATGTTCACTTTCTTGTCTTCTCCCCCTGTAACCATCACTCCTGCTGACTTGCGTCCCACGCGCAAGCAGTTCACAGGCCCCGCATGGGCCACAAATTGCTCTGTGGGTGTGAAGTTAAGGCTGACAACGATTCAAATCCACTCTGGGTGGAAAATCAGAATTCACAAAACCAACAGTTTACCAACAAACCAACATAGAGCCCTCGATAGAGCATAAGTGGTGGGAATAGATCCCATGCAACTTTTCCGGTGTGCGTGCGATGTGAGCATCATTAGTTCAGCACAAGCAAGCTGTCCCGCGAACTCTGCAAAGTTTTCGAAATGATTCCCATCGCATCATATCACATCACAGAATATCATATCCATTCCTATGGTATCATTGATAAAATGACTAGTGAATGAAACAAAATGGAATGAAATCAACAAACCAATGGAATGGTGTCATCAGTACTTGCTCAGGAAAGAGAAATTATTGCATATGCCCATCCAATGGGGGACTACGCCAGAAGACGACACCATACCTTCTTGTGTAACGTCAAACTTCGTGTTGAAAGAATACATATCATATTACACTTTCAAAAATATTGATTATCTGGAGATGAGTATATGTACGTGAACCATCCTACTTGCCACGAAAACGCTTCAGTATCCACTCAACCCGTCGTCGCACATTCCTGGAGAAGCGGATACGAAGCTTGTAAGTGCGCCTGGTTGTTGTCATCTTGGAGATGTGCTTTCTCTAGTTGCGCCCGCGCACGTTGTATCCCAGAGCCTATCGCGATGCGAAACGCTTCACCGTATGTGTGCTAGTTGCCCGGTGCCGTGACCCTAATCCCACCCGTTATCGGATTCCTCGCACGCTTTGGGGGTTCTTGTAATGTGGAACATGGGTTGCGAAGACACGATCCTGTCTCAGTTTCGTTGGATGTGCGAAGAACCCAGCCGAGAAAGGGGTTGCGGAGGGGCTATGATGCAGTTTCGCGCGTGTACTAGTAGCGGAACGTCCGCGCGGTCCGAGAACCTGAGTGATGAATTCACGCAACTTGAGTTATACAGCATATCGGAAGAGATCGTCGCGGCAAGTTGTAGAAGCAACATTTTCAAGTAGGGATATTTTGAAAAACTGATTTGACTGTGCGTACGTCCATCCATCCCTGAATGTGCATGTGTGCTCGCGAAAAAATCCCTGTTTCGGACATATCGATGCCTATTGCTTTCATCAAGAACGATTTTCATTGCCTTTCTTCATAGGGTGCATTACGCGAGTACCCGATGTAGGCTGCATCTGAAGAGTGGATATTACAAACGCTCTCCTACGCGATTCCCCTATTGGATTTGTCGGCTTCAGGTCACCCAATGCCACCAGATGGCGCAAGTTACCTTTGAACCGCCAGGTTGCATGGTGCTTTTTATGTTCGCATAAACCCATGATTCCAACGGCAATTGGTGGTGCGAGATCCACCATGCCCGCATGTCCATTGTCAAATTGGGCTAAAATGGAAATGACCATGCTCACTGCTGGAGAGTTCGAGAAAATACTTAAGAAATAATAAAGAAAATATCAAAGATAAAGAAAAAACCGCTGGGGGCATGAACGATTGACCAGACAATTCCAATGCACATGATGGCGCAAGTGCAAACGCCTGTGTATGGGGCCTTGAAGGCCAAACTCACCGCGATTAACGGGTCTCGCAAGGTTCTTTCTGGGCTCTGAAGGCCTTACTCCCCAAATGTACTCTTGGGACCATGTCGGAATGCGTAGTAACTTTGGAACCACCAGTATTCATGGTGATTGT
>NHOP01000621.1:0-13872 GCA_018697155.1 Pyramimonas parkeae | reverse complement strand
AAAGGGTGATTTTCGTTACAGTAATGAGGATATTCCCATGTATGATGTTAGTATCGCCTAGGCTGATAATATATAAATGCCACGTTAGTGGGCGGATCATCTTCGATTATCGAGTGATCATACCAATCGCCTACACAATTGCCGTGAAAACTGGTGTTTCAGAGGGACTTTTATAATGAAAATTATTATAATTAGATGATAGCTGGTCACGGGAGAGCGCATACTCCTTCCTCCCTCCCGAACCATTATTATGGGTTCACCATCATTATGGTAATGATAGTAATCACAACAATGATATTTACTATCATGGTAACAACAAGAACAATAATAATCGAATTAATGGTAATTACGATGATAATTGTGACAGCAGCATTAATGACTATATATAAATGATCATCATGAATCCCTCGTTCACGGGGAGTGGGTTAGGTTCTTGTCTTCAGCAACGAATGCTAACTGGAATGAATTGGTAATAGCAATAATTATCATGATCCATAAAATTATAATGATAATGTTAGCAATACCGATTGATCACACCAACCGCCTAACCAACCACCATGAAAGCTGGTGGTTCCAAAAGTGTTATTTTTTTGATAATCGTATCGTTAATAATTGCGGAGACGAAAATAATGATTCTACTATTTATTTTGAGAAAAAATATAGTAATAGCAAAAATGAGTATACTAAAAGTAGTCATTTTGTGTTCATGAGAATGCGAATGGAAGGTTTAAAATAGGGTGACGTGGAGCGAACCTGGGCCCACAACCCTGTTGCGTGCTCGCACGCCAGCTGGGTGTGTTCTGAGGTCGGTTCCGAGTCCATGTTCCGCAAATTGGCGTCACGGCCCTGCACATTGGTACGACGCACTCTGTTGATGATTTTATTGTGCTGATCACGATTATCTGTCAAGTATCAATTATCGCAGCTAGTGGTTTTCTACGTAGCGTGTTTCCTCGAAGAGCAGGTCGGTTGAGGACTCTCACTCCTGCGGCAGTGACGCACTGATGCGAACGCGTGCGACAGGGAAAGAACTCGTCGTGTGCACACCCATCTGCATACATGCGTAGGTATTTTGATGAATTTATTTCTTTTAATCAAACCTTAGTTAAATTTGATCGAAGTCGCCATTCGAACTGTAGGCTACCTGTGAAAGTTCCATGAAAGCACCAACTTTGGTACTCAGGACGAAGGAGAAGCGTTGAATGTTGATTGTGGGAGAATATCAGTCACGATGCAGTACAATACCTGAGACTATGGCGCCTCAGAATCACGTTGCCTTGATGAGAATTGTTACTTTGGTGTTTGACATCCCACCGTGACGGGACCAAGTTGAAGCCAAAGCTCAAACGCGGAGAACACTGACAATCAGCACTCAAGCGTCGCGCCACCGAACCAAAATTTCACATTTACAGTTATGAAAATTTTGAGCACAATCGTGTGCCTTTGTTGATGCGCATAAAATTGAATGATATTATGTTTAGTGAACACTGTTGGGGCTTTTCTGCCACGGAGCTACAGAAACATAGGACCCTATTGCGCAAGCTGTGTATTCAGCCGTCATGAGATTGCGGTCGTTGTATCAGTCCTTGTACTTTTGGCAGATCAATATTTCCATGCTTGTGCTGAGACAATTGTTACCATCTGTTTCTGTGCGCGAGAAACATTGAAAATATTTTGGTTGAAGTACCCATTTCGAGATGTCGCAGAATAGTGGGTTGTATTATACAAGTGCCATTAGTGTAATCATTTCATAATTCATCAACTCTAGGGTTTGAGATAGGACGATGCCCTTGGTGAAGCCCTGTAGCTGGCACGTTTCCAAAAGTGTAGTGGTATCTGATGACAGTCATTGGAGGACTTGTCCCCTTGGAGGAGGTCTCTACTCTGGTTTCTTTTCAGTGGCTGTGTCACTAGGAATATGGTGGTTGCTGCCGTGTTTTCTATCTTCGGACATGGCACGTATTTTGCACTTGCACGTGAATTGCTCTTCATATTTCCACCTTCAAGTGTTAGGTACGCATGCAGGCTTGTTTGGTGGGCTAAACGTTAGGTCTCTGGCATGTTCACTTAAACTGATTATTCAGCTCAAGAACACACTGGATTGTACCATAGAAATTTGTAATTGAGATTTAAGGGTCTCAAAGATTGAAAGCTTTTGGTTTCACATCGCTTGAAGCTGTTCGTCAATTGATAGACTGTTGATTGAAGTGCACCTGTACATTCAGTTGTCCATTTTTGTCTCTATGCATCTCGTAAATTGCCTTGATCAATTTACTTCTGGCGGCGTTTGCTCAATCTTGGGCACACTACCACAAAGATGTACAGGAGGCTTGGATTTGGACTGTGAAGGAGTGAGTTCATGAGCACTTGTGCTCCATGTTCGTATGTTTGTGTGCTTGTCTCTAATCACAAGCATTGAGCATAGGGATTGTGATGTATTGTGTAGGTGACAATCTCGTCTATTCATTACGAAATTGTCACCTTCCAACTCGTAGTCATACCCCTTATGGAGTACAGCAGCGTGCAATAATCCCGAGTGGTTCAGGCCAGCAATCTAAATCTACATTTTAGTGGTGGTAGCCATCATGCTTGGGTTATGCACACTCTGCGCCATTGCCCTATATACCCAGAAACACCATATCATCAAGCCAACTTGTTGGCGGGTGATTTATGAGAGCACACCTACCGGCCAGTGTATCTGCTGGTACAGAAACAGAAGAGACGAATCTTTTGGTCTCGCATTGAGTTTATACGCCGTCTGATGTACAAACTTGAAGGTGGTCGCTAAATTGAAGGTGCTAGTAAGTGCCAGAGGTGCGGTCAATGAGTAGCTTGCAAATTTCAAAATTCAGGAAATGGGTACGAGATCATCTGTGAGGCTGCCTAGAACTTGACTCGTATTTGTGATTGGACATATCTCAATGACAAGGCGGGCGCCCTACCATATGTAAGACGACTGCTTATTTTCATCAGTAGCACTAGCGGTGGATAAGCATGAGTGTCGCCGGCTGCAGTTCGAAAAGAACCAAAGTTTTTCTGTTGTGCCTGGTCGCAGGGCGTGCCTCGCTGTCAAGTGCGAAGTTCAACAGGTACCAACCCCTAATGTGTTCACTGTTGGGGCGACTTTGTGGACCGTGCATACTACTTGGAATTTTGGACGCGCTTCAATGTGAATAGCTTGGTTGGAGGAACAACAGTTTTGTAATCTATCCGCCACAGGTTCAAACCCTGATGTGGAACAGCCGTGCTATGGATATTGACTAATCATTCCTCGATATGGCAGGTGAGACAACACCAAAGATCGATAGAGGCGGAGCCATAACCTTCCTGACGCAGATGGTTGCAAACGTTTTTCGCAATATGGTTTGAATTTCGGACCTGTCTTCCCAAGCTCTGCCTGCGAACTATGCCCCGGAATGTTGCCGAGCCTCCAAACACAGTAGCACAAGCCTCTTTCTATCAAATTACGTCCATGGTTCCTGACTCACCGTCTAGCGGGCTGGTTGGACGGTGCACTCCCCTGCTGCAGGGAGTGCAAACTGCAGGCAAGGTAGCACAGTGATAGCAGGTGCCCGACGCGCGGCGCGCAGAAGAAACACCCCAAGGAACCTGCTAGCCTCAATCACGTAAGTATTGGCCGATGTTGGAACATTTCTCGGATTGTTGCAACTGTGTGTTCGTCGGAGTATAGATCCGTATTGTGTATGGTATGCTTGCCTACAGAGCTGGGCACGCGGCCGCTGATCAATGGATCGGTTGATTTAACTGGTGGATTATTGAGGGCAGGGGCCTTTTGCGACTAGCATAGTGGAAACAGTTGCGTTGCCTTGTTGTACAGCTTTGCCCTATTTGGCGTGTCTGTGCTCATGTCTTCCAAGCTTGTGTAATTGGCTCTGGCACTTTGGGGGATACGCACATGTGAACGAAGAAATCAACCTTGCTGAGCCACGATAGCAGTTGAATCTTGACGAAAAGGAGATCCAATCGAGACTATTTTTTGCCATTGAAATTCAGCATGCGTTACTTCATTAGTGCGTGACCTTGGTGTCGAGCGGAATTTGTTCCAAGGGGGTCTGGCTTGAACTCTGGTGACATGATCCGTCATTGTCCTGAGGATATTTTAGCACAGGTAGGGTTCAATGATTCAATGGAAATGAGTAGTGTTTCAGTTTCCAACCACGGACGTGATCTGATCATGATATGTTTGCTTTTGTACCTCGAGATATCATGGCAGTTAACTTAGCAATTGGTGTGACCTTTAGCCGGACGAACATCACTCGACAGCCATAGGGGGTGATAATTGATCAACCCAGGCAGAAACCCAGGATCTCCTGTGAAACAAGCTTCCGCCCTCCCAAATAGGCCTCCCGACATGAACGATGAACATCTTTTGTACCCTTACTGTCCAAGAGTACCAACTTGTAGGTGGACGCAGGCCCAAAGAGCATGCGGATTGTGAAGGATATAGCCTGTGAGCATTTGATTTCAAAGGGGCAGGTTTGACGTTCGTGGGTACAAGTCTTAGCAAGTTGCCTGCGGCCCTCAATGCAGATTATGTTGCAACACAGCAGCGTATGCTTTTGTTCCACACATATGCCAAGCCTCTCTATCGAACTTGCCAATTTTTTGTTTACTACCGCAGGAGGCGATGCAACTGTTTTTCACCACTGTTTCGATTCACCATTGTAAATTCACATTGATGATTGTCAGTTGAAGAACATGCAGCATGGACTAAAGAGCAGCGGTAATGTGACGATGATGTGAAGGAATCCTGATACATGCTCACAGAACATTTTGCTTCTATTACATATTTTGCTTTTTGTTACGCGTTTATCTACGTGTGACCATGGTTCACACATTCCGCGAAAATGGAGCACACATGCTTTGAAAGACCTGTGCATAAGTCTGTGAGCAAATCCTTGGATAACAGCAACATGCAGAGTTTGCTTGCTGGCATCCAATTGCATGTGAGACACACGATGCATTTTATTTTGTATTTGTTCACACGAATTAGCACGCTATTCTCATAGGGATGACAAAACACATTCTATTTTGATCCCACGATGTATGCGTGGACCTCAAGAACGGATTTTGACGATGACCCTGTACGGCGGTTGAAGTTAGCGCCATCTCGTTTGACCTGACCCCCCACTTTGGGCGAGGATCATGTCCATGTACATCTATCAGGGCACACACACGTGATACAGTACAGCGCAGGATTTCGTTTAATGAGGGAGTGATTGTTACATTTTTGTTGGGGCAGTTGATACTTTGACTTGAATTCCTTTTTGGTATTCGTGGGCTGAAGTGTAACCATGTTTTCAATTCAATATGCTAGTGCAGACAAATTTGGTTACACTTTTGAACAAGTACTCGGAGATGCACCAAGAAGCAGAGCTTGCGGCCTGCAACCTACAGCATTTGAAGCATGCACAGAGTATACTTCATATGGATTCACACAGATCATCAGACTGTCCTGATGAGAATGGCAAGATGTGTTTTGTTCGACCACGAAGCATGTGTTTTGACGGCATACACTTTTTTGTTTACGAAAACCTGTGCACCGACAAGAAAGACTGCACGATTCAGTAGACCTGTGCACTGATATAACTTGCTGCGCGATTCAATTGACACGACTCCCTCTCTATATTGTTGCAGGCGCGGGTCATTGGCAGCGTTTGGGCTGACTGCCTCAAGGGTTTGTGTGGCTGCCGGTGCAAGCACTGCCATCCGTGCAATGGCAGCAGGCGCGTTTCAAAGGGGGGAAATGATGTAAGATTGTAGGCTGTTGAGTCCTTCTCAATGCAAGGCAAGATCAGGATGTGTTTTCATTTTGAATGGCGCGGCGGGTAGTACAAACGAGGGAGGCTCAATCTGGCTACGCGTGTTGCGGTCGTCGTCCGAGAGATCCATTAGCAGGTTAGCTGGGGTAGCATTTTAGATTGCAAAGGATGATCACTGAGTCGACGCTTGCTAGTTCTTCCAAGGAAGAGGTCGTCTGGTTTGTAGCTTTCCTATCCTGCATTTTCTCTTCGTTGTAGATCTGTGGTGCTCCTGCATTGTTTTGCAGTGTGTGAAATTCGCTGCAGATGTCGGGCAGAAGATGATCTTCATTCATCTTCATCTGAGATGATTGAAGATCAAAATGGAAGCGCTAAGAGAAAATGAATTTTTGCGCTCATCATTTACACATCCCATGTGCGTAGCTATTGCCGAGTGGGCTAGTTGGTAGAGCAGCGGCGTGATTCTTGAATTGTTGCGTCTGTCCACGACATGGATATTGACTCGGTCAATGTTGTTTTATTCACCACGCTGACTGTCGAAGGACCCTCGATAGACTCCGAGGGATCATCCCGATCACCTGACCAACCTCCATGATATCTGGTGGTTCCATATTTCGGTACAAGTTTTTGCATTGAATCCTTACGGCTGTGGGCCTATCGTCTATCAGTCTGTCAATATTTCGTAAGGACATGTCCTTAAGCAGCCGCGTCCAACTGCTGTGCGTGCTCATCTTGCTTGCGATGTGAAGATCCTCCTATGGCATGCGATTACAGCGTTCCCGATTATCACTAAGCATGTTCGGACCCTTGTGTTTCAAAACCATAAGGCGCCATCTGTTTCATACTCAAAGCAATATACACCCTCCTCTCCTCCCATGTAGGCTGAAGTAATTGACAACACATGGGGCCTTTCACCGTGTTGCAGACAACTCAAGCTCCAGCTTGTCTGGCCTCGTTTCGAACAGGGACAATTCCTGGGTGTCCCAATTGACGGCAGATCCCGAGACGGAGAAGTACGCCCCCAACAAGGAGTCTCGCCAGGTACTCGCGAGCCTACAGTTTGGTTCATGCGTTCAAGCCTCATGGGCTGATATCAGCATTCTGCAGCCTTCCACAGGCTCAAGTAGAAACTACTCCAAGCAGCAGATGAGGTGCATTAGGTATCTTGAATCGATTCTCCAGGAAAAGCAGACTGCCTAATGTGCAATATTTGCCAACGTTGCTGAGGATGATCCAGTGGGTTCAGTACACGTTTTGTTTTCTTGGGATGACCGTTAACAACACCTTACTGGCTTCTACAATCGGACGCAAAGCAAGAGCACAAACTTGCCCGCTGAATATTCTCAAAGCACTTATATGAGCACACCTAGGCCACTGCAGCGAAGGAGACTCCGCAGAATCAGCTCAAGAACTAACGACACTCATGCTGTGTGCGTTCATTTTCATCAAATATAGTACAAGAAGTCCTACAATATATATGCGAAGCATGTTGACAGTATCGGCTAGCTCAGAGTAAAAGCAATGTCGAATTCCGGATTTTCTTGTGGCGTGGTGTTCTCCACGCTGTGGGTGCACACGATTGTAAAGTGGATTCCTGGGGATGCTTCTCAACAGTTCCTGCACCAATAAACAAGAGTATGACCAGAGATGCCAACCCATATGGAATCTGAGACCCCTGTTCACAGGTATGTTTCTTCCTCGGCTGAGTCGCGAGCACTGTTGTGTTCCCAAACACAAGTTCAATTGCCGACCTTAGTCGTGCGGCTTCCGAACAAAAGAGGTGTGGTCCGCGCTGATTTAAAACGATTCCCAACGGTTCATCCACCTGTTTATGCCGAACGCGCCCGCCGATAGGTGCGAAAATGATATGATGCCCTACACAACATATTGTCTTCAACTTAAAACCAGGCAACATCGGTGTCGAAGTACAATAGGCGTTGTAGACGTAGAACACTCAATAATTGAAAACCCTGAAATCCAGCTTTCAAACTCTGACCAGTGTGTCCCTTTGCATGGATGCATGCCAATGGAATGCGCTAGCGCCTGTCAAGCGTTTCATAGGATATGCGCTGGTTTAGTTAACAAGGATCAATCCTCTTTTGGGTCTGCATCCAGGAGCATATGTCTGAATGTGTGGGTATGTGTGTGCCTCCACTCCCAGGTGAAGAGCGGGCACTATGTGCTGGTGCGGCCGAAGCCGCTGCCCGAGCCTAGCCTTGTGATCCACTCCCCACTCATGGCGGAGTCCCTGGGCATCTCCCCAGCGGAGGTGCACTCGGACCGCTTCACCAAGTTCTTCAGCGGGGACATCGACCAGGTGCGAAGTGTGTCTCAGAACCAGCTACCAGCGCCGGCTTTTTGGCGTGCGCAGGTAGAGCCAAACCACAGGGTAGGGTTTTGTCGTTACCGTACCTTCATGCCATTATTTTTCCTCTTTGACTGTATTCTCGACACCTCTAAGCCAGGCTCCTAATTCCTGAGACAAGGCTTGATCCGTCATGCATTCATTTGGTATTCGACACCTTTGGGTATAAAGTTTGTACGAGTGTGGAATTGCCGGTCATGTACGAGCTGCATCCTGGGTTTACCTTTTTATTCAAGCTGGAGTATGGGTAGGAGATGCAAACGCCTTGACGTGCTTGCCCTGTGACCCTCTGTTGTATTGAGCCCCAAAACTCTTGCCATGATTGTTTGAGATGTGATGGGGCGTGCAGCTGGAGGGCTCAGTATCCTGGGCCACCCCCTATGCTCTATCCATCATGGGAAACCCTCAATACCGGAATTGTCCCTTCGGCAATGGCAACGGCTACGGCGACGGTCGCGCCATCTCGGTGGGCGAAGTGGTTGTGCAAGGCAAGGTGCGGCGGAACGGGTGCTTCTGAAGCAAAAGGACGGGTCTGGTTGCGAGTGGTTTGCGACTTTGATAATCACTTTGATTATGATGACTGGCGGTGGTAGGCTGACCAACCAGTCTGGGTAGGCTTCCACAGACTGGTTGCTCAATCTTGTATCGCGCGTAGAATCGAGGCGGGTGCACCAGCTGACCTACAAGCATCACTTTGCAATGACAAGCCCGGCGCGCGTCTCCTTGGCCGGCTTATACAACTGTTTCCCAAGCATGATTGTTTCATTCACTGTTCTCATGTCAAATTGCACCCACCTGGCAACTTTTTGGGCTTGGATGCCAAGTCACGGACGGAGATAAGCCTGTCCCAATCGACACCTAGGGATTTGTGAGCCGACCGTCTTTCTAGCACATGAAGCACTGTTGGCGGGCTTAGTGCGATGAGTTTCCGCTATGATGGAGGTTGATGTATATTGATTCAAGCGCCTCTCTGTCGCACACAGAGAAACTTACTTGGCAGTCTCATGTGCATATGCCCCATTCGCACGCAAGAAGTCGCCGTTCCTTTAGCATCCACGGACCGGTCCGCCCGTCCCCCCCAATCCCAGTCGGAAACATTCTGCCTCCTGCTTTGACTGACGCCCACCCTCCCGCTATTGTACTTGGTGGGTGGGCGGGCCCTGGCAGAGGTGGGAGATGCAGATGAAGGGGGGAGGGCGGACGCCGTTCTGCCGCGGGGGGGACGGGCGTGCAGTGCTGCGCTCCTCCATCCGCGAGTTCCTTGCGTCGGAGGCCATGCACCACCTGGGAGTGGACACCACCCGAGCCCTAGCCCTCGTGGTGAGCGGCAAGGAGACATCGCAGAGGCCGTGGTACCGGGAGATGAAACTGGACGACGCCAGGCAAGAACTTGCTTGTTCAGTGGAAACCTTTATGGACTGAGAGGTTCGACTGCTTCTGCTCACTGTCACCGGCACAGACTTCTATGTCACTGTACAGGGGCAGGCATACACACACAAACAAATGGATCATAGATCCTAGGATCATAGATCCTAGGAGGATCATAGATCCTATGCTCCGCACCAGGATCATCTGGTGCGGAGCATAGATCCTAGGAGATGCATCCTCCCAGCTATACTCCAAACCTCACCAATCATACCACCTCTGTTTCATCAGCTACATCGTTTTTTATCATAAACATCGCCCATAGCACCCAAAATGGACACACGTCTTGATACCGTTCCAAGAATATTTTCCTCTCGATCAAAGGTTGAGTCTCCAAATTGATTTGTTTCCACTCTACGAAGCGATTATTTTTTGAGTCATGAACCTGTGTTGCTTGTCTTGGCTTGGTGCTTGCGCGCGTGTACAATCAGATTCTCTGCTCTGGGACCCGAAGAGAAGAAGCAGGTCATGACAATGCTCGCTCAGCCCAGGGACCCGGACATGATGATTACCGAGCCCTGCGCCATCACGACGCGTGTGGCACCCAGCTTTGTGCGCGTCGGCCACGTAGATCTCTTTTCAAGGTAGGGAATTGCTTACATGTCTAGGCACGTACTTGTCCAGCAGTGGCAACGTGTGTTGTTGGATGAATCCCTGTTGGTATGCATTGTGTTATACAGCGGAATCATGCCACAAATTGAGATAGCTGTGGCTAAGGATGCGCCTATTCTCATGCCGCGTTGTCTTGTCGATAGAGGCCCGACATGGTTCTTTGAAGGTTGCGAGTTTGAGTGCAAGTGCGGAAAGTTTCCAAGTTTCAGCGGATGCTTTGTCCGTGGCCCCGCGGGCTTGCCGCTTACATTGAAAAGGGATCCAAATCAATTGCATAAACAATAACCCTGGTATTCAATGGCTCCAAAATTGTCATTTGAATTCTTTTGAGCCACCACATCCTTGTCAGTAGCTGGAAGATATGAGCCCAATCACCGAATCCATCGCCGGCAATATCAGCAATACCAATTTGCAAGTTTCTGCAAATCACCTTTATTCGAGCTATGTGCCAAAGCATGAGATGCCGAAGTTTCAACAAGCCATTTGAACTGTTTGTGGGGGTATTGTCTTAGGCGCGCGTCCAAGCCTGGCGCAACTGATGCAAGCAAGAAGCAGCTGGAGCAGATGGTGGAGCACACACTTTTCCGAGAGTACCCAGACCTGGTGCCGAAAGACGCCCCAATAGACGAGAAGGCCCGGGCTTTGCTTCCGGCTGTGGCCCAACGTCTTGCTGCAATGGTGGCGGGCTGGCTGAGGGTAGGATTCTGCCAGGTGAGCCCCTCCGTCTTTGATCACAAGTCTGCAGAATGACGTACAACACAACGGTTATCCTGACGATTGACTGGGCAATAAAGAAGCCCACCCACCCGAGAGGACCCGCCACCCAGCATGGCGTTTGAATGTACTTCGGCCAACACCGACACCTCTATCATAAAGATCGGATCCTTATCAGAGTTCTGAGACAGCATGGATGCTTACACACTCATAAAGCCACGGATATGCAGTCTGTTAGGGACTGATTTGGGACATCAAATGCGCTGGCACGCGCCAGTGCTGAGCGCTGGTTGCAGAAAAGAGCAGCAGGTGGTAGTAGAGACGTGCAAAATTGTTGAGTTCCGTGAATACCCTGATGTGTTCACAACAGCGGCGCACAGAGCGGGATGGTAGATTTGCAAAGTGCCGCAACAAATAGGTTTGGGGTACTTTGTACGCAGCGTCAATTCTGGTATTGCAATGAAGATATTCACGAGCAATGTGTTGATTTAGAGGTAGCTTGAATTCTTGAGAGTGTTCCTTGTTCAACAGGGACTGATGAATCGGAAACCATGTCCGGTCCCAGTTATTTATATTGTCTCTCAAAATCAGTGCAGGTTGCTCGTATAAAAGTGTGTTTCGATCTCAAATTATATATGTTGGAAACTTTATGTCAAGCGTTCCTATTTGCATGGACCCAGTACTGCAGTTCGCGATATATATATGAAGGAGAGCATATGCAAGTGATCACTGAGTAAGTTGCACAGACCCCATTGGCAACACATCTTTCCAATCAGGTCTAACACGCAGGCACACTTATCTATCTCAGCTTTCGCCTTCAAATTCAACCGCCTGCAAACAAAACGAGAAAGGTTTTTCACTGTGCACCCTGCGTGAAGTTTTTCGGTCCCGATGTTCCTCGGGCTCCGCCAAACAAGAATTCTGAACACCATAGTCCGGCGTTTTGATTGAATCCCGCTCTGCATGTTTGTTGGTAGTACTTGATAAAGTGCTACCCCAAGCAAGCCCCAGCCCTTTTATGATGATTTGTGTTTTTGGGTAGTTCAGATAGCTTGTCTGTGCTGGGCCACAGACAAGGCCCAGCACATACGGAACTCCATCCTTCTGGATGGAGTTCTCCTGCTTCTTGAGAGAGGGTACCCAGTGGTGCCCATGCTTAGTGCTGGGGTGCTGGTGAGCAGGGCAACTTTAACTCGGACAACTGCCTGGTAGGGGGGCGCACCATGGACTACGGCCCATTTGGATGGATGGACAAGTACGACCCGTTCTTCGCAAAATGGGTGGGATCTGGCGAACATTTTGCCTTTATGAACCAGCCCAACGCGGCGCTTGCAAACTACCAGACCTTTGCTATGGCGCTGATGCCTCTTATGGGCAAGGACGCCAAGGAGCAGGTTTGTGAGGGGACTCCCACGTACAGGTGTTATAATGCATTCTTTCTTATGTGTGAAGGCATTTCACACTGATGGTTGCTCGCAGAGTTTCTACTCGGGTAAGGCCTTCAACGAGTTGGGTTGGTTTGTACGATTAGTATGTAGATTGACTACATTAAGTTTTAATTTGAGCTGAGACCCCGGCTCTGATTTCTACTTGTCGTTGCAACTGTTCCCAACCTGCTGCCTGTGTTGGATTGGATCCCTGAGCGGGAACCGTAGCCAATGTGCGAATGCCATGTACTTGTTCTGGATCTGCTACATCCATAGAAGATTTCATTACTGTTGCAGAGTTGCATACAAATATACGTGTTTGGGCTGCCTTCGTGCTGCATGGATCATCCAAGGTGATCATACGAATCGCCTTAACAATCAACATGGCAACTGGTGGCTCAAAAGTTCAAAAGTAAATCGAATCTTGACGCCGATTGAAGGTAGGCATGTTGGTAGCTGCATGCCAGCTGAAGTTGTATAGGTGTGAAGACATAATCCCTGAATCATTGGGCAGTACGGCATGTCGACTTAGTTGCGTGCTGGGCTATTTGGGTGATTCTGGCACCAAACCACATTCCCAATACAGGTAAGTTGTTGGCGAAATACCCTTCTCCTCCCTCCCCATGTTCCGTCCACCCGTCTGCGACCGACGCTCCAACCTGCTTTCAGTCCTGCTAGACAGCATTCGCTGTATGTTGACAGGCGCTCCAAGCCCCACCAACTGGCCATGGCAGTTGCGCACGTCCCGGGAATAGCATTTACATCCATTTTACGTACTCGCGTTTGAGCTTTGGATGACACGTCATCTGGCGAATGGACTATATGCTCACCTGGGAGTGTACAAAACTGAGATTGGAGTGCGATGGGGCGGGGACGGCATTGAACATCTGCAGGTTGAAAAGGCAGTCATGGCTGCGGTGGAGACCATCCAGGAGGCAGTCCTGAACACTTGGCGCAGCAAGATGGGCTTGTCATCGAGCTACGCGGGGGCGGAGGAGCTGTGGGAGGCGCTTGAGCCGTTGCTGCGCAAGTCCAGCATTGATTTCACCTTGTTCTGGAGGCAGCTGGCGCATGTGGCGCGAGCGGGCGGGTCGGCCTCAGGCACGTCACGGATTATGTGTAACCGTTGCGTACAACGCAAGCGTGTTTTCATCTCACAAACCCAATAGAATACGCAGCTGAGGGGAATGCCAAGATAGTATGAATTCAAAACCAAGCAAAGTGCAGGCATTGTCATGGTATTTGAGGGCTGCTTCACGCACTCGCTATTTGAAGGCATGTGCATCGGTAAACACATTGATTTCGTAGTTTGTACTGTGAACATTTGAAGTTCGGTGAAGGATTCATTTGGCTTGGCATTCTTTGTTTAGGGTGTCATGTATCGATGTCATGCATATGGATGCTAGAAATTTTTCGTGTGGGTCCAGCAGCGAGTACCAAGATGACGCGCTACAATCAACAATTTTATATGGCTCTGTCAACACAGACGAACTGATGTCTTCTCCAAGGAAAATGCGTCCAGTGGGTTTTTATTTACTTTCCAGGG
>NHOP01000620.1:0-13873 GCA_018697155.1 Pyramimonas parkeae | reverse complement strand
GTTCATATACAACTAAGGTTTTATGCAATGCATAATCCCTGCAGGAACCCTACTAGTTCTACAAAGTCCTCGCAGGGACATTGTCGTGTATGTCCAAGTAACCATCGTGATAACATGCTTATGGTGCAACTCAGCCCAAGGCAGGATACGAACGCTAGCTCCTGCTATTGGCATATTTCTAGGGCTCATGCTACCAACACATAACGCATGGGGAATACGCCTCCGAGCTCCAAGCCACCAGAACGGTTCGGACTGCGGTGAGCGCACTGAACATCTTGCCATTCATCCCCAAATTACAACACAAGAAACTCCAACCGAACAATCCAAAGCGCTTGCTGCAAGCCTCCAAGCCGGGGCGATCTGGTGTCCGCACCTGTGCGTCCCTCAACCGTCTGAGCTGACTCAGCTCAGCCGCCGCCTCGTCAGCCTCCAGGCGAAAGTTGGCAATGGCCTCCTCCTTGTTCGCGAGGTCCTCTGCCGCCCTCTCCAGGTCCTCCTCCGCACCCTTTACCTCCAGGGCATTGGCAGCAAGCGCCTGGTGCATCTCCTGCAGCGCCGCCTCGCTCTCAGACAACAGCCGCGTGAGCGTGTCCACCTCATCCTCCATGCTTGCAACTTTATCCTCCAGCACAGCCACCGCATTTGAGTCCGAGGGCTGGGGTGCACGCAAGTGCGCACAGACGTGAAGAGGAATCAGAATTTGCCTTGAATCAGGGATCACAAAGGTTCAATTGCAATGGCGGGTCGCTCGCGTGTAGGGTACGCAGAAGTGCTCTCTTCTTGATGTCGGTGAAGTATCTCGGGATGTTCGGTACCTGGTGTGCCTCGGCTAGCGGTGTCACCATTGCAGTGGTTGCTGTGAATAAGTGTTCTCGATTGCTGCAGAGGATCTCTATTGAGAAGGATCAATAGGCGCTCTACGCAACATGGCAGGCTGTACTCTGCAGATGAAGCCAGATTGCCGGGGCTTGCCACATGCATAGTATATTCAACGCCCATATCAGGTAGTCTTGTTGGTGGGACCATGTTTTATCCTCAATGTGTATTGCGCTGAGTCCTGGCATGGGGCCTCAGGCAATGATAGATCAAAATTCCTGCTGGATGGTATGCGTCCTGAAACTATCGAGCAATGATGTCAATTGCCCAAATGAAGCCACAACATCTGGTGGCTCAAAAGTACAGGTAATGTTCGAGCCTGCACAAGGTAATACTCCTTGACCATAAGCAGTCAACACACATAGCAAAAATCAGGTTCAGGAGCAAAGCAGAGGTCTCCTGTTTGCAACAGATCCGGGATCAACCCCAAAATACCGAGTTCTAATCGACTTGCAGCTAGAGATTTCGCAGGCATCGGTTTCAAAATAACGCACAAATTCATCAGAGAAAACAAACTGCTGATGCATGTCTACTCCCACGCGCTGGCGGTTGTAAATCACACACCGCCGCGCGCTTCAGCAGCTCCTCCACCTGCTCTTCTTTAGCCATCAGCAAATCTAGGGTGGTCTCTTGCTCCTCCTCCGCCTGATGCATACATTTCCAGAACAAAAGGGGCATTGCATTTTGTGAGGTGTAAAGGATGTTCCAAGCGTTCATGCTTTGTGAAGATATGAACCTCATCACAAGCCAACTTGCTTCAACCACACATCCACTTCCATTTGTCAATGCTGGTATCACCAACAGCTGGTACATAACATTCAAAAATGTTTCTGCGCAGATCTATTCAGCTCGTTCTCAGAATGTGTTGCTTTTCATTGGTGTTGCAAGTAAGCAGGGAGTGCTTTGTTCCTTGGGCTTGTGGTTGGTGATGCTTGTATTGTATCTGACACCCACTGATCCAAGTGCTTAGCGTCCGCAATGGCGTGCCCCCCAGCACCTTGAGCAAGCTTGCCCGAAGACTGGCCAATTCCTTATCAACCATTTTAATGGACGCCTCCAGAGCCGCCTCTTGTTCGGCCCAACGCTCCTTCTCCAAACCATGGTCCTCAAGAAGCTTTTCTAGTTGAGCTTGCAAGCGAGATTCTGCATTTGTTCAAAGAAGCATAGGGCGCTGAAGTTAAGCCACCTTGGGTCGTTTGTGATGCAGTGACTCCGTTCATGAAAGACTCGGTCTTCCAGGCACTCACCTTCGCCCAAAAATCATCAAACACCATTCAACACACGTACTATCTTTGATATGCTGTGAAAACACCACCAGTCATCTTCAGGAAAAAAAGAATATAGCTTAAGGTATTGCAAATTATGGAATCAACATGTCTACGGATGAATCACTGAGTGGGGACATCAAACACAAATAGCGGTGCATTACTTAATTTGTATCGTCCCTCCTACAGAACATGATACTGATCAGTTCAACTTCAAAGAGGGTGGTCGTGGCCTCCTTTGTATAATTTCATCAACGCAGGTCCTTGACATGGATAGCTGCATCCCAGCATCCTTGAGACATGTCCCTTGTGTTATGTGTTTGTGTAAGTGTCTGCATACACCATTCACTTCTGCGAGTCCTTGTCAGAACTACAAACTTTTGCGAATAGGCGAACATGCCGTTGAAGCAGATAAAACGTGTTGTGTGCAACAGTGCACAGCATAGACACTTGAGTGACAACAAAGGCTGTAGTCCCTGTACACATCGGCGAAGATTGCACATAGGTTCACAATACATCCACCAATATCTTGGGAGCAGTTCAACATTGTGGCGTATGTGATACTGGACCCCATTTGTACAGTACCATTCAATCCGGAAAGTTTAATATTGCATCCTTGCCAATATCGGAAGCTGTTCCAACACATACAAAATCCTGCGGACATGTGAAATGGAAGTTGCGAATATACACAAATCAATGTGTTCTTAGCCCTGAATAGTCAGACACGCAAAAAGCAAAACTCAGCAGGCCGGCTCTGGGCCCGTTGTTCGCACCCACCACCATCTCATCACTACAACGTACAGATCCGTTTGTTGTGGCGCAATTGATTGTTTGGTGTTGTGTACCTACGCGACAGCTGACCCGAACCACATGCCCCTGTTGAACTTCATCCCTACTGAGCCCCTCCACCACAGCCACTCACCGTCTAAACGCGCCTGCTCCCGGACCTCGCTCAGCGCCGCTCGCTCAGCAGCCAGCTCGCGCTGCAACGCCGCCGTCTCCAGGCGCGCTGCCTCCCATGCTCTCTCTTGGGCGTCGTCGGTGGTTTCCCACTGTTGCGTGGACATGAACAGCGGATTCTCACCTTTCATCTCCGGGGAGTATAGCGGGTTGTTGCGGGAGTGAATCACCACCGCGCTGTCGGAGCTCGTTTGATGGATACTCCTGGTGGCCGCTGAGTGTGCGGCGGAATCCTGGGCAAGCAAGATGCCGGCCTCCTTGGAGCTGGAGGGGGAATGTTTAGAGAGCTGCTCCAGCTTGGACTCCAGCTCTACAACTCTTTGCTCCGCTGCTTGCGCGCGCTCCTGCGGTCTCATGTCGCACATTCATGTTAAAATGCGAAGAACTTGGTGGAGCTGCACGTGTGAAATGCATCCTGGGTTGCTCGCATGTCAACTCCGTGCATCCTGGTGTGGATGCCAGTTTTGGAGACAAACTTCTATTCACGACTCAACCTTGACAGCTCTAATGAATACTTTTCAAGCACAGATTTGCACAATGGATGAACTATGATATCATGACAATCTCAGAGAGACTTGTCTCGAACAGGTGAGACACACCAGAACTTGAGACTGACATCAACGGTTGATGTGCTTGTGCCTAAGTTGCAGTTTGAGCGGGGGGCGCATGAAACACAGATGGTGTGTGTGCGCAATTCATGCAATGAGCCAGGTGTACTAAACGATATATCGCTAGGGACTACAGCGCACCTCGCTGGCTAGCACTGCACTGCGCAACTGCTGGCAAGCTTTCTCTGTAGCGGCGAGTGTGGTGTCCACGTCCACCTGCATGCAAACACACCACGCAACTCAAAACACTGACCAATAGCAAAGTAGCTCCTGGCATCCTTCATCACAACCTAGCGTGCATATATTGACGGCAAAATATGACATCTTCATATTGAACTCAAGATTGTGTGACTGCGACATACCCACATAAATACAAAGTTCACTCTCTCGCAGGACGTGGATTTTTTCACATCGCACATGCTTGTTGGCGTAGGCATGAATGCATGGGATGCACCATACCAACGAATTTCTGCACAATTCCCCATAAATATCAATGATTCTAAATGAAATTCGTTAAAACACATCCAAATTGCTAGCTGCGTCCCCTACGATCCACAGTACCGGCTCCTCCCTGTGTGTTACAAAAATCATCAGCCATATAAATGGACTGTGCAACTAAGCAATCCCAATTCATACTCATACTAGACAAATGGTGTATCGAACCTCACACCGGCTGGAGGACCACCTCAGCTTTGAGACTCATTATATTGTTCGCCTCAACACAAGCCACAAGAGCAAGTACATCCATGTGCGAGCGGGTTTGTCCGACACCAACAACGACCCGTTGCTGAATGAGACAGACGCACTCTCAGCAACTCCATCTCCTTCCGAACAGAGCTGCACTCTTTCAATGCCAGGTCGCGCGATGCAGCCATCTTCGCCACCTCGGCGTGTTCACGCAAGGACGCAGCGTGCACCTCCTTCGCCAGACGACCCTGCACCTTGTATTCCATACAAACACCACTAGTGTGCGCGCGTGCATGTTTGCAGTTCACCAAAACGTCAAGAATGTTTGAGCAAGGATCAGTATGAGATGGTGTTTGAAAACACCAGTAGGTTTCAAGGGCCGTTGACGGCTGGAGCGCCTCTGCGTGTCAGGCGTAAAGCACGTAGGCAAGTGACTGCTATCAATTGGACAGACGCGACGGACACATAATATGGGCAGAGTTGCAAATGCGACGAGCCAGAGTGTTGGAGTGCACTCAATCCGGAATTAGTTTATGGCGTGTTGAACCCTGGCACGGCTAAAGCGCACATAAGTCACCCTTGATGATTGGGCCAAAGCCTTGAAACAAGAAACAACAATACAATAACAATAACACAATAAACACTTCATATGGAAAAATAAGTGTTTATTCTTCTATAAACACTTCTATAGTTTAGGGTTTATAAACTATAGAAGTGTCATATAGTTTATAAACCCGAAAGAGCATATGTCGCTACCACGTATGCGTTATCATTTAGGTCCGCGTCATTTGACTTGTACCAATCGTTGGAGGGAAAGACAGGCTTTGGAATCAACTTTCTGAACGAGCCATGCCAAGACTCTGGCGGCAAACAGAACATTTTCAAGTCTCAAAATAATGTCATCAGTATATACAACATAAAGCACGACTCCTCCCCAACGGCCAGTTTGCAATACCGAAAGACCACATGGAAACTCCGCAGCATCATCAAGACAGCTAAACATCAGTCAATCAATCGCATATATTGGAATACAGGGAGTGTTTCATTATTAAAGGAGAGTACTCTCGTAATCCCCAGTGTGGTTGTTTGCCAATTGCTGCTACAATGCTGCCAACCGACCAGATTGTCAAATAACGGAATGACACATTGTGACTCCCCAACGTTGGTGTGCTGAAACTACTGAGCCTGTTTCAGGACAATACTTAACCTGGCAATGCCAGATGCTCTACCTAACAGCTGAAATCCACACCCACAACTCTGTCAAGAAACTAGATTATCCAAACCCTCGTTACACTTTTTCTCAAAGACAGTGGCACGAATTCCATGTGAATTAGGACCCAAATATGCACCTGGGATGACCAAACGCAATATCATGCATCTGCGTGCATACAATGCGTGTCCGCGTCTCCTTGGATTCGAAGCAATGCGAGTTTGTATGTGCATGTTTGAGGCCCTGCATGTACGTGGGTGTATATAATCTAGTTGTCAATCCTGAAGACATCAGGAGGATCGCCGTTGTATGTTGTGGAGGGTGACTCAGCTGCAGCATGGCTTCCTGTTCACCGAGTAGGAAACTTCTATGATTATAACAATGCACCGACATCCTACATACATATCAAACAGACAGAGCGTTTGTTTCTTATGAATTTACACAGGTCGGCAGACTTTCACAATGGGGATGACAAGATACATTTTCCTTGGATCATACGACAAAGGGTAGACTTGATATGCAGGTTTTGAAGGTAACCCAATGCACTGACGGAATTTAGCGCGTCTCAGTAAGCGAATTGCCCCCCGTCCATAAGGGGCAACGGTCGTATCCATATACACTATCATGCATGCAATCTGCCAACACCTGCCTGCACGCATCAACCGGGGAGAAACATGCAAACCAACGCGAATGAATGGCTTTGCTAGACACACAAGGCGGCCCTTGTGCGACAGATGCACATTGAATAAAAAAAATGCCGAGGCAGCACCTCAAACGAGCAACGCTCTGTGTGCACGGCGGCGGACACAGACGACCGCACAAGCAAGTTCTGGTTCTCCACCTCCTCGGTTTTGATTTCAAGTACTCGAGCCTCCAGCTGGGACTGAAGGGCCTCCTTCATGGCGGCTTGTTGCTCCTCCACCGCCAGCTCCACCGCCTCCTGCACCCGCTTGCGCACCTCGGCCTGGATTCGCTCCTCCACCTGCCAGGTCATCAAGGAACGCAACGTAGCGCCCAGTCAGCAGATGCAAATCGCCACATGGAACGGACCTTCACCGCACTCCATCGGAGGCTTTTTGCGGAAGTCTTGTTGGCGCTTAAAGTTCCATGGGCAATTGGCATTCATGGCTTCTTTGATTCCACAACAAGTACAACACCAGCCGGTCGGACGTGTTTTGTGTGATATGCGGTTCCCTAAGATCCTAGGGTTGTTTCGTTTCCAGTATCACAGCAAACCTCTTCCCGGCATTCGGACCTGGATGGAAGCATAACCCAGTAAACATGGTAAATGCAACAATCATGTTTAAGTACAATGCACGGAATATATATCAAAGTTTCGTATATTTGACTGATGTCAATATTTTTTTGATGATGCAACTGATAGATGCTGAGTATAGAAATCCACAGGCCGAGCCAGTCATGAAAATTCCTGCCAGCGTGCAAATGACAGTCACGCGTGAGACGGCGCCAACGGATGTAGAAGTTGTATGCACATGAGATATATTAAATACTCAATACACAGTTTTTGACACGTAAATGGACCAGACGTTCTTGTCAATGAAAAAGGGAAATGGTGCAAATTATAAGCAAATCATTGCGAACAGTGACACATGATATGCTCAAGGACAACACCTTTGACAAAGCCATACCCTGTTGACGCAACGCTGCATTCAATTTGTGGATCAGTTCACCAAGTCTGTGCTGAAGTGCAGGTGGTGGCCGGTCATAACGGATGGGATCAACTCAAGAGATTGGACGGATAGTGCAGAGTGAGCAAGAACTTAGGATCTGCATATACCATACACGCTTCCATTGTAGAGGCATCCAGGGGATGGATCCTATCTCAAAATCAAACGCTCTACCATCTCCCACAAGATGTGTTGTCTGCTTAGCACTACAGTCGAATGCCCGTATGCAAGCTGCGTTTGCGAATATGCCTGGAAACCTCTAAGCCAACTGGGCTGGAGCGTTTTTGGTACAGAAAGACAATATTGAAAACACAATTACAAAAAGTATATCACCGCACGGTACACAGTATTTAGAAGAATATGCATATCGACACGATCTGCTGACATCCACAATCATCTTGACCAAGCTACAGCTCTTTGGGACTCCAGTCGCTTGTGGCGCATGTGTTGACAAATGCACCGTAAGATATGGAAGCAAACGAGTTCAATGGGCGTAGGACGTTTCTAGGCACATCTCCCTGAATCCTGCGATAATTTATGTGAAGAGTGCATTTGACTTTGCACATGGATTGTCATGGATAAGTGAGTGAGGAAATGCAATTCAGCTTATGAATGGCTTCGCAGCTGGCTCCCCACCCAGTGGGTAGGAGTCATGTCGCCCTGCACGTGTGTATTTCCATGTTGACTCACCAGTTTCATTGCTACAACATACATTCACATTGTATCCGTATTTCAACAAACATCATCCATTTCGCTGCAGTCGCAAAGCGTGAAATCTGCTATTCATATGTATAGTTTTTGGTTGCACAACCTTACCCAATTAAGCACGAGCCTGCTTTATGGAACACTCAAACCATTACCCTCCCTTTCAAAATGGTGGTTTGCCCGCACTCTCCCTGCGCACACAATCTCCCCACCTGCCCTTGCTCCATCCGGCGCTGTATTGCAGCGCGTGCTTCCTGGTCGCGCATCAACGCCCCCGTCACCGCCCCCACTGCCGCCCCTGGGCTGGCAAACTGGGAGGCCCTTCCCCCAGATCGCGATGCACTACCTAGGAAGGGCGTTCTGGCATCGTCGCTGTCCCGCCCCTGCTCCGGGGAGTCTGAGCTGGCCTCCGCAAAAGGGTGGGCACTGGGACTGGGCATGCTGGCTTTGTACTCCTTCAAGGCCTGGCGCAAGTCGTCCCGCTCCCGTCGTAACGACTGCGCCTCCGCTCTGGCAGACTCGACCTGGAGCCCAGCCTCACGTGTGAGCAGGTCTCGAGTCCAAGGACATGTGTCCAAAAACACAAAGTTTCTACACGACTGTGAATATGCAAAAGTTCTGTTGAAATTTGTCAAAACTCTGGCACTCCGCATCTCTGCAACGTGTTACGCAGGTGCATTCAACTCGAGGCGATATGGGAAGACGTATTCGTGCCTGAAGCCGGCATGGGCAGAAAGACCGATTGTGGGTTTAAACTCCAGCCACTCTCTTATCGCACAGGCTACTGTATTCCTGGTGCATGCAGGTGCGCAACCAAGCCAATTCCTACACCGACTGAGGTGAGCTTGTCCAGGCATACAGTCCTCCTCGAGTTGCAAACATATAGACAGGCAATCAACACCCTCGCTCCCTAACCTCACCATACGAAAAAGATAGGCAAAGATATGGCTGTGAAGTTGGTGGAGTACCAAGAAAATCGAAGCAGAAACTTGGTAGGGAAGTAACTTGCGAAGCACAGCACATGAATGAAAAAGAGCAGGAGTCTGGCATGCGTACAACATCGGAACCAGGCGAGATGCCTCGTATATACACCGTCATATACAAACATATGTACCCAGTCCAATTTTTTTGGATAAAACCAAATGTAGACTTTCCAATAGATGTTACATACTAGCAAGGATGCCCTCAAGGGAACAGTTTTTGGGAACAGTGAACAGAAATACAGCAAACAGCTCTTCCAGCGCAAACCAACCTAGTGCAAGCCTGGAGCAAACCTCCAATGCGGGCAGATTGAATGGCCAGTTCACAAAATAGTTACTCACAAACCCGAAGGAACGCGTGCAGGGGATGTGGGGTGGGTACCTCCTCTTGAAGGAGACTGGTGCGGTTGGCCTCGAACTGATTCTTATTTTTCAGATTCAGTCCGGGTATCGACAAGACGTTTTCTGTCTTGCTCGCAGCCGAACGCTCCTTCTGCACATAGCCCAACCAATCCCATCCAAACAGGTGTGCCGTCCAGTGCAGTCTTCGCAATGCGTGGGGAGCCCTGAATATGGAACCCAACCACCACTTTAAAACCAACACAGAAATACATTCTGGTGGTTGGGTCTGACAGATCTGGTGGTCGAGAAACATAGTGGAAGTCCTATAGGGCAATGGAGTCTATCCTTGGCATGGGAGGATTTCCACCTCGCCATTGATCGAAAAAAGGCTATGCTGGCTGATGGGTCATCTTCGGATAGCGAGCAATCACACAACTCGCAAATATAATCGCCATACAATCTGGTGATTGAAACCCACGTTTGTAAGGCACGAGTATTGCAGGTGATTGGATCAATGCTGAACCCTTCACCTGTGATCACCTTTTGCTGCATATACAGCGTCCAAGCTGGGGCGGCCACCAATTAGCACGTAGACCCGCACGAAACCTTCGTGCAGGAGTGCTATTCACGCGCGAGCCCTGTCGACGCTTGAAGTCAACCAGATGCAAGGATCGCACTTCCCTGCATTCAGGAAATGGGACGTTCGTTTGGAAGTTCTGGTTCCGGTGCCGACACATATCAGCATTTCTTGGTTGGCCTGGCACGCTCCAGCATATAGCTGAATATTGGACGCCCTTTGCGTTCATACCTTGTATCAGCATGTATGCAAGCACATATCTCAATAGCTGCACCATGGACAAAGATATATTCATCCCTTTTCTGGTGTTAATGGGGTCAGCAATCACATATCCTAGTACGTGTTGTCAATTGGCACGATTGCTTGAAAATCAAGAGCAACCTGCCAGCCAGCATGGCCGTCATCCACGTCACGGGCAGAAACCTCCCACGCATTGTTGCCTGAATTCATAATGCATTTTGGACTGTGCTATTGCCAAAGCAATTGAATCGTAGACATGCATAAGCCGTGCACGAACAAGTGGGAGAGTGCCTGTGGTTGGAGGGGTACACGCCCTTCGAACCAAACAAATGCTGATGGCTGATTCACATATAGCATTGTGGCTGTTGTCGCGATTTGCAGGGAGCCCGGGACTGGAACTTATCACTGCTCTAACAACTGAACACTCTGGTGTGGCTCACAAACCCGCACGTGAGAACATGGCGATGCGGCCCACCTTGATGGCGCGAATCGCGTCGGCATGGGCAGCGCGCTCCTTCTCTAGCTCAGCCTCGTTTGCAACCTTCATTGCTTGAAACGCCTCTTCAATCTCCTGCCTCTTCACGTCCTGAAAATGTATGTAGCACCCCGACCAATATCTCCTCTCACCTTCAACAGCCAGGATAGCAACATCCATGCAAAGCAAGGAAACAACTTCCACAAACAGATAAGACTCAATGCATGGGTGTTATCTGTCTAGCCTATTGAGGATGTTTGCACAAATACCTTAGTGATGCAATGGAATGAAGTACGCAAACAAATCATGAAAAGGCTCATCCTTGTGGTTGACAAGCGCAGCGGCAGAATACTCTCTTTGATATGGTGATTCCAGACCCTGCTGGAACCCATATTGTACAGGCAGAAGGTTTTCCAATTACTTGCGGAGGAGAAGCATATCACAGTATGTTGCTACTCTACAAGACCCAACAGCCAAACCCAGAATCCTAAATTGTAGTCATAACGGCGGTTTTGATGACGGCAAATTGTACACCAACGATGGAGCACAAGCCCAACGGAGCTGTTCGTTATCTGCACGCACCATCTGCTCCAAGGTCTCCTCTAGCTCCGCAACGCGCATGCCGTCAATACGACTCTTCTGTCGCAAGAATCATCCCAAACGAGATCCCGATAAGCACTAAACCAGCGTGGATTCCTGTTTCGTACTACTAGGCTTGTGTTCTCATCAGGTGTTGCAGTTCCTAAACCCTTGGAGGTATACGTCATTAGAACTTACTGTAGGACAAAAGCTTGGTCATGTTAAATGACTTCCTTGGCGTCTGCGTGATCGAAACAGGCCTCTACAGGAAAGTCAGTTCAATTGGTCATGCTGTCTGATATGTGAGCTCTGATCAATATGTGTAGACAGGCACCATCCAAGTGACCTTGGTTCATCGGCTGTATGGCACATCACATACAAGATGCCTTGTTGTACCTAAGTTGCAAGTGTGACCTGTTGATGAGGACCCTGTTCAAGAATATAAGAAAGTGGAAGCTCAAGCAATGCAACTCTCCGGCAGCTCATTTCAAATTCGGCAGCAGCCATTTTGAAAACCTGAAGGTTGTGCAGTTTGTCCCAGATGCGTCACAGCAATGGCTTGAACATGCTTCCAAGAGGTTGAAGTTTGATAAGCACATTTAGTGTTCTCTGCTGGCATGGAGTCCACGGCCAAACTACTCACTGTTCAGAAAGCTCATCTGGCTTGAGGTTCGCAGCCTGCACGCTGTGCGCGCCAACAAGCACATTAGAATGTTCAATGTGTGATCAACCCACCTGTGTCAGGGCTTTCTCTCTGGCTAGCGCTTGTTGCAAATCCTCAAGCACCGCATTGCGCTCCGCACGCGCGCTGCTCACCTCCTGGGGCAACAACCAAAAACAACCAAGTTACTGACTCGTCTGTCGGATCACATACAGTATCAGCGGCACCACAACAAGGCGATGACAAAAAGCATTCACTTTTATGAATACGCTCAATGCGGAGTGTGTTCAGCAGCACATGTATAGGCACGTCCACGTGAGCAGTTACCAGGTGGACTCCGATAATTGAGACTGCAATTCAGGAACCTCCCACAAGTGCACCTTTTAAACCGCTCAAAGTAGAGCGGGCAACATAGCTGCAAACACGTATCCATATAGGGGCTCGCAAATGCGCCCAAAAAGAACATCCCAGACGCGTCAACAAACAGAGATCGCATGCTGGTATCCAACTGAATGTAGCAGAAAGCCTTGTTTGGTTCATATGGATGTGCAAAGATAAGAAGGCGTAAAATCCAATTTAATATGCGTCTCATTGGGATATATGCTCTGTGTGTTGTGGACATGTAATCATGGATGTTGAAAGTCGACTTGTTTATTAGAGAGTGACTCAGTTGGCATGGCTTCCCCACCTGATCGGCAAAGCTCATTTCCCACTACATATGGGTATGCGAACTTTACCAATTGGGCAGGCGACCTTATAAACTGAGTAACGAGCGGTATTCGACCACTGCACAACTTGACATTCAAGCGCCATGAACCAGGTCATACATGAACATGCATATACAGTCGAGCCTGTAAAGTCGTATCCCATATATACATGAGCGGTTTGGGAGTACCCTGTGAATTCCATGATTGAAGGGATGCAGATTTCAAGTACAGTAGAACTCAGTGTTCGCACGCTTGCTGACAGATGATGGGTAACATTAGGCCATTGTATGGGTTCCTTTTTAACAGTTTGCTATCATTTCATTTTCTGTACGGTGGTCCTGCAATGTGTCTTGGATACATGCCCCCAAAGATATGGATCAGCAGCAGGAGCTTGCGTCCGAATCCAGTGCTGGAGTGATCTTTCTCCCACAAAAGCATGTGAGCAAGAAGGTTGCTGCGGTGTGCATGACCAGCCCTCCGGGAACTTTGATTTTGATCCTCTAGGGCGCATCTTGCAAGATATTCAGTTTGTACAGGTGGATATTTGCGTGGCATGGCGCAATGTTCCTTGGTGTGATATTGCCAGGTCATGGCAGGCTAATGTGTGATTTATTCAAGTGGGTTCCTGCCCAGCTGGCAGGGGTCATCTCCCATTATATACATGAGCCAGTGCAAACATATTCCTGCACAGCCTGTAGGGGTCTCATTCTCATACATACGAGCCAGTGATGAGCTGTCCACAGCAACTCTCACGAGGGCATTTAAGCAACGACGCAACATAAAGCAAGGGTCACACAAAAAAACGCCATTGACTTCAAGGAAAAATGCTGGTTTGCAAATCATCAATCAGCAGTGTCGAGAGAAGCGTGCGAGCGGGTGAAGTTGGACCATTGACGAACTGAGTTCACTAACTTTTTCGCATCAATCAGCCCGATGTAGACATAGGATAGCATAATCGATCAGGATACGACAAAAGATTGGAACAATTCTACATGTAAGTGTATTGGTTCTCTTGTCCCACCTTAGGGTCCACTGGCGCGCACTGCGGTGTGCTTGTGTGTACTAGTTTAAGACGAAGAGAGGGAGGCAGAGCGCGGAGATGCCCGCTCAAATGGATACAACATTGTCTTCAGAGACAGAACAGTGTGTTCGAAACCCACACAACAGAATGCCCCAGCCCCGATTCACAACCAAATCAGAAACAGAACCGCAGCATGCCCAATTGTTTGCCTCACTCTCTCACCAGAGAGCTCTCGTGAGCTAGGCGCTCGCACGTCTCCAGCTCCGCCTGCCACTCCAGCACCAGCTCCACC
>NHOP01000619.1:0-13881 GCA_018697155.1 Pyramimonas parkeae | reverse complement strand
ATATATATGTATATACATATATGTTCAGCAGAATTACACTGGTATGTTCGTGGCCCTGCTACACGCTGATGAGCTGGTGTTGACATCAGTTAAGCCTATTTAATGTGCCATAGAAAACACAGATGGGACTTTAAGGATTGCTCTTCAACAATCGCTGCAGGCTGTGCTTGTGATGTCGAATTTGTAAGCGCTTGTGATGTTTGCAAGGGCATGTCCAGGAGGAAGCCGCTGGCACGAGCGGGGCAGCGTGGTGGCATGCCAAGTCGCAGCTGGCCGGGCTACCTTCAACCAATCAGATTGTGGCGGAGAGCGACGAGGAGAAGGAGGAAGTTCCTGAGAAGGAGCATGACGCACAGGCGCTGCGTGCTTGGCTTCTTGACGAAATATCCCACCTAAAGTGGGTTACTCTTGCATTTAACACTTGCGCACATAACTCGATATTGCTGATCTTGACTTTACAGTTTTACTATAAACGCTGTTGTTTCTGAACACAAAGTATTGCGCAAGCATACCCTGTCCTTTTATCACGCCACATCTTTGGTCAACGATCAAGGCCAGCATTTGCTCAATGTGCGCTGATGTGATTGTGTATTGCCTAATGCTACCGAGCATCGCATCAAGTTCACGATGGAACCAACATCAGCTCGTGGCGGTTTCAGGCCGGGCGGCACCTTTCGGGAGTGGCTGTCGGAGCTGGCGCGCTTAGAGTGCGAGGCGTGTTCGCGACACGGAGTGCAAGCCTTCCACCTCCTTGCCGGCCAGTCCTTGGTGGCTGTGCTGAAGGAGGCCTGGCCCCCGGAGGTGCGCCCTCAACCCATCGGCGTCTGCAGCTAGCTGCCCCCAACGTCGGCATGCGATGCCAGCTGCCAGCACATTTCGTGTGTCACCCCCGCAGGTTTGATGGTCTCGAGGCCTTGGCACACAAGTCAGTCCTGTGAGATAACAACCAGAGCTTTCACGCTGACTATGCCATGCCCAAGAAAATGTACCATTTGTTACATGTGTTGTGCAAAGCAGCAGACAACCACAAAAAGCAACTACTTGAATTCTATGTATTCTATTCAATGCAGCGCGCGGATTTATCTGGTACATCAATATTCAAGGATACCATGTGAATTAGGTCAACATACCATGGAAATCAGGCCAGCGGGGCTTGCTGCCCTATGTGTAGGGATACCACAATGCGCGTAACATATTCTACAAGTAGTGCCATCAGAACATCGTTCTGCGGCGCCGGCTGTGTCTAGCAGTGGCTTGAGTGTATCCCCAACTGGCCGTTGGTGCGCGATTCGGATCTGTGCACAGACTGTATTGGCTCACCTTCTCTTCCTGCAGGATGCAGTAAGTGCCCCGTCACCACCATCCGCGTTTCCCTCCCCAGCTGAGCTAGCCAGCGCCTTGGGCATGGAAGTGGACAACTTGGTTGGCAGTGATACAGGCAGGGCCCTTGCACACACACTCTCATCGCAGGCAGTTGCCGCGTGCAATTTGTGTCGTTGTCTTACTTCAGCGCATTACGATCCCTGCGCCTTGGCCCCCGCCCTGTGGCTCCTGCTGCGTCCGTGTAGGCCTGTTGGATGCACAAGCTCTCTTTCATATTTTTGGCACCTGTTGATTCTGCACTCGCACTTGCATGCAGACTCCGCCGCGAGAGGGATGGAGCTCGTGACTGCGCTGGAGGAACGCGTGTCCCTCCGGCTGGGAAAGCGCCGCTTCTACCAAGTTTGGGAAGGGTGCATCCCCCGCCGCTGCACGTTGGCTTGGAGATGCTCAACATGCTTTGCGACATCAGCAACGCTCTGGCTTCAACTGATACCTGCGGACTTGGTTTCTAGCACTTTTTTGGTTGAAATACCTTTTCCACCATACCTCGTGGCGCCTTTACATGCTTCCCTATGTCCACGCACAATGATTTGTCCATGCTCTTGACGTTGAATGAAGTTCAGAAACGAGTGGCTCTGAATATTCTACTAGGCTTTGTGGATCGAGAACAGGAGCAGTGGGTTCCGCATTGTGTGCTTTGCGGCGATTGGCACTTGACACTGCTCATTTGGTTTAGGATGACCCTTCACTGGACAATTGTGGATATGAATAAACCCGCCATGTAAAGTATTACTCTTGCGGATTGTGAATCGGTGCTCTGCCGGCAGGGGATCGCTGGCCAACCTTGCAACAAACGCTCCTGCTGAAGTCGATATTACGCTTCTGGAAAAGCTGCGTCAGTTGGCAGGTGCTTACGGACGAAGGCAGTGCGTTTGCGAAGCGGATTGTTGGACTGGATTTTGGACGCTCTGTATCCTGACCTGATTTTCTGCCTTGAGGTTGGTAGATGAGACAATCAGCACGGTCTCAGGGGAGGACATTGCTGAGCCCGCCGAGCCTACACAAACCATGCAATGTTGTACATCCTGACGCCCAAATTCACGTCCTTGGTAATGAGCGTGGGTTGTTGGATGTGCATGTCGCGCTTGTCGCACGCTTTGGAGTTCCTCGCAGGGGATTGTCCGCCAGCGAGCAAGGCCCGCAAACAAGGGCAGGGCTTGGGCGGGGGCGTGTCCAGAGGCGTCATCGCGCGGTTCTGCAGGCAAGCGGTTCACGCGGCGCGCGCGGGGGAGCTGGCCGGGGAGGAGGCGGTGGCGGCGGTGGAGGCGGCGGCAAGGAGGCAGTTCGGGGTGGACGACTTCGAGGCCTTAGGGGTGGGGTCAGCCCAGCGAGTCCTAGAGAGTGTCAATCAATCCGCAGGTGTGAAGAACTCGTGAAAGTTTTTCATCATCCGGACGCGAGTGAATACGCTTGATGCATGTGGCAAGCCCGCTGCATCGGCACCCTGGATGCAGACAGTTGTTCTTCCGGTAGTGGTATGCCACTTGCTTGTCAAATTGCCTGTGCAAATGGGTGCCTTCATGTGATTTCCTGCACAACCATAGTGTGAATCCTCAACATTTATCAACGCACAAGCTGCCACGGGCTATGGTCAAGCCCATTGCCCCACACCCTGCTCTTTCTTCCTCTCATATCAGCATCGAATGTACCCCCACCAACGGTACCGCAGCAGCTGGATCGATTGCCCGAGCCTTCTCCGCCATCGCAGGCTCGGAGGTGTCTGGGCAAGAGGTGGTTCTGTTCGCGGAGGCGCTTCTCGTCACTGCTGGCGGCGCGCCAGCCGCGGACGACGGCGCGGCGGGGGGCCTGGAGGTGCAGCGGGTGCTGGGCCTCCCGGAGCAAGTGTTGGTTGCAGTTCCTGAGCTCGGGGACCTGGCACGTTGCACTCGATGGGCGCAGTGCTTCCAGCCGCGACACGGCCCGCTGCCCAGCTACCTCTCAAGGCGCAAGTCCCGCTTGCATGGTGTGTGATATGCACCCATCAACACTAGCAGTGTCATGCCTGCTTTGCGAAGGATACCATCCGGAGAATATTGGACAGCCTCTGTGCTCCTGCAGGTGCCTGGGTGCAGACCATGTGCAGCATTGGTGATGATTCATTTATTTCATGGTTGACGTAGCAAACCAGTGGGACTGTTGTTTCCATGATATTGGTTCATTGGATTCATGGGTTGCGCTGGGTGTTGGAGTTGTATCGTGTCAGGCGGCGGGATGTCAGTGGCACTGCAGCTTACTGAGGGCATGCTTGTGAAAGTAGAAGCCTACGAAGGTGGTCCTTACTTTCCCTTGATGTTGACATCCCTGGTGCGCTGTTCAAATGTGGCGCCCTCAAATGTCGTTATAATTCTGGGATCGTAAGCGCGTTTTCATGCTCCTCGACGTGTTATTTGTGATCAAATCGACTCGTGGATTAGTCGGCGGGTGGTTGGCTCAGGCGAACAATCGGTGAAGGCGTTCGTGGCGGCTGTGCGCCATTGCGACGGAGCGTCTGCGGCGGGCGTGCTGATTGGCTCGATTGCTGCCAGCGGGGCGGTGCACGCTGCGCCGCTACAGTTAATGCAGAACATGCCGGAGGTCCGGGACCATGTGGCCACCATGAGCCTCACTCAGCGCGCCAGCTTTCTAAGAACAGCAGTGGCAGCGCTGCCACCCCCGTTTTGTAGCCACCCTTGCATTCTGCAGGCACTTCTTTTCCCTGTACTGCAAGACCACGCGCCTCAAGTCGCCAGCTTGGCAGTTGGTACGTGCATGGATTATGTTTGCGCTTAACGAAATGTCGCCTCAAAGGGGGTGCCGTGCTTCTGTTCCATATGCACATGCTGTTCCACTGACATTCAGGAACTTGGAACTTTGAGCTAGAATCACAGCTTGTGGTCGAAGAGATGTTTTTCATCAGTTAAGTGCCCAGCAATGCCATAATGGGATCTTTTGGGACATTGGAGTTTTGAGGATGCAGACCACTGTTCCTTGCACGAGCTCCCTGCACTATTGGCAGCGGGCCAGATGCTCCCGTGCAAACATCTGCAGCAATCTGCAGCGTTCATCCTCCTGCGCGCGCCAGCAATCAACGGCTCAAGTCGCTTGACTCCCCTGCCAGACGAGTCACATACTGCAGGTGCGTTCTGCAATCCCGCCTCGTAGGCAGCTCGCTTCATCCATTTCCAGATCTGACGTTGTCCCAGCCACGATGGTGAGACTTTGTGTCGGCAGTATTGTTAATGGTGACAGCACAGGTTCCAGCCAAACTTCAAGTGGATAGGGAGCTGCCTTGATCAATCTCGGCACTTCCCAATTCAATCAGCATGCACATGAGTCACGGAATACAATTTTAATGGTAATGTGAAATATAGATTTGCGCTATGCTGTGAGTGTGCTTGAGGACATGTACGACTATTTCACCACAAGTGGGACGGCTATGGGATGCGTGCTACATCAACCCCACAGCCCTTGCTTCGGGTCCTGTAAAGCTGGCGCCGGATGCCACAGCCTCCTCCAAGCCGGCAGCTGTGATGGATCCGATTGCGATCACGACGCAGCACGTGCCTCCCCTCGCAGTGCATGCCGGGGGTCCTGCAGGCGTGGCGCGTTCGCATGACGCCGGCGGCCACCAACTTTCTGAAGAGGCTGCCAAGTTGGTGGTGCACTCCATTCAACGCGACGAGTACGGGCTTGGATTAGCAGGAGACCCAGCAACAGAGGCGGTGCAGGTGCGATGCGAAACAAGACGGGTGGGGACTACCTTCTGCACTTCTTCGCTTGCTGACTGAGATAATGGCTGATCCTATCAATCAGTTTCAGTGCGTGTTTGTGGCGCGCGACGATATAGACTAGCACAGGAAGTGTCAGGCAGCGTAGTCGCGCGCTCAAGGATTGCAGCCGCTGAAGAGTGTTGTGCGGCAACAGCAATGGCAAAGAGCTAGCATGCTTTGACTCGCTTTGGGGGACTTGTGCCAGAGCGCGAAGTTGCCCGCGGGGAAGTGACAGCACTTGCTCCTGAGCGCTGTGGCTGAATGGCTGTGCAAGAATGATGGGTGTGCTTGGGCTACAACAGACACCGCAATGTGTGTGCCAAAGTTCCTGGTGAAGCAGTTGATCGAGACAATGACCACAGTGGTTGAACCATCGCAGTGCACTGTGTACGGATTGCACTCTCTGCATGAATTATGCGGCTGCTGCCCTACGCAGATAGTGGCCCTGTGCGAAAAGACATATGCTCATTGATATCCCAAAGCTCATATCATGCCTTTATATCTATGTTTTGAATCCTTGGCCTGAACGCCTCATATGTGATGGTTTATGTGGCATCACTTCTTGCGCATGTTGTATGTGCACAATGGCTGCCACTGAGCTCCACTCGGGCATTGCATGCGTGCATGGTACTTATTGAGATGGGCATGTACAGGCTTGAATCACTCTGTTCTAATCTTCGGGTGTTTTCTCTTGTGCAGAGTCGCATGCGCGCTCGTATGCGGCGCGCCTTGCAGCGTCTCACCAGCGACATTTACTCGGAGAAGGTGCACGTGATGCTGGAGCTGATACAGAACGCGGATGACAACTCCTATCCGCCCAACACCACCCCTGCACTTGCCCTGGCCTTCCTCCCTGGTGCGGCGCTCCCAACTTCAACGCAGTGCGTCACGCCACCATGTGTCCTGGGTCGCGGTTTGCAGCGCATCGTAATTACGCACAGCATGGGCGACCATACCTCATATCAAATCGTAACACACTGGAAGAGGTTTTCCTCATCTCATTCTTCCAAGATAAGCACTTCCATCTCAGGCTTGACCTCCTCGATGCATAGAGTGTGATCGGCCAGGACTCGCATATGAACTTGGACGTAGGAGTACAGCAGAGTCAACTCTTGGGCCTAGGCGCTGGGATTAATTCCCAACCACCTATGGCTTGTGTGTGCTTCACGGAAGGCATATCATGCACAGCACGTGTTGTAACAGATGGTATCAGTTCAGCGTACCACAATGATGTTACAATATTGACCTGAGCGCTCATTACTTGCTGAGGGAATGCTGGACACCGTGACCGTCGGAAGCACTGGCCAACGTAATATTTACTATTGCTGGAGCTGAAATGCAGAAACAGGTGGTGCCTTGATGTTACACTGTTGTGCAAAACAGTGCATTAAGGGGGCTGCCTTGGAGCGATGTTGACTTGAGACGACGGCTACCTTTGTGTGTTGTGAACAATGCTCCCTTGCTGCACAGAGGGCGTCGTGGTGGGCAACAACGAGATGGGGTTCACGGAACGCAACATGCGCTCACTGTGCGATGTGGCTGCCAGCACCAAATCCGGGCCCAAGCAAGACGACATCAAGATGGGAGAGGAGCAGGCACAGACTGGAGAGAAGGGCATCGGCTTCAAATCCGTGTTCGCCTTGAGCGACAAGCCGCATGTTGTGTCAGGAGGATTCAAAATCCTGTTCGACGCCAAACACGCCAGGTGCTAGCATTTTTTCATCTCCCATTCCCACCACTTCTGCATGGATTGCTGGCCATATTGTGCAAGAGGATGCTTTTATTGTTTCAAGCACCTTCAGCAGAGAAACTGGCTGTGGAGTGGATGGATGTTATCGAACACGACAGTGTTGCTCTGATCAGTGAAAACGCTGCTGTGTGTAATGCAATTTTGAATGGTTGTGCCGTTGGTACGAAGCAAACCAAAGTCAGTGAGGTGAGTATTGGATTTTTCATTTTGTTTCAAGATACTTGTTGTTGTATTCTACCTCGGCGTTCGACACCACGGGCATAAGTCCGCCTACTCCCTTCCTCGTATGGGAGCATCGCCCATGGCCAACATGGTACATCCTGTTAGAGGTTGTCATCCACAGTGTGGGTGGGTCACATTCATCGCACTTGTTTGTATATTGAATACGTTTTCACCTGGCGGTGCAACCCCCACAGCGGGCTGGGCCTTCTAATTCCGTTGTGGATGGATGACAATGACATCCCCTGGACTTCTGCGCTGCCGGCCCCTCCGCCACCCTCATCTCGTACTTGGAGCACTCGGCTTTGGCTTCCGCGCAGAGAGCCGTGCTTGGAGACGTGGAGGCGCGACGCGCACTGTTTGATGCGGACGCTGCAACCGCACCTGCTCCTGTTCCTGCACCGACTTCGAGAGATTAGGGTGGTGGACTCTATCGCGCACCAGCACGTCTACATCCGCAGGCGCCCCCTCTCAGGTGGTGCCATCGTGCAGGCGCCGGGGCCGAACACTGTTGTCAACTTGCGGATTGTGCACTTCATGCCGAACCATTCGGGCGCTCGAACATCACCGCGCTCAATGCTTGTCCAGAGCACCTCCCTCATTTGCAAGCGTGCACTTGCTTGTGTAACGCCTCCGCAGACACTTTTCTTTACACTCATTGAGAGGTGCTTTTGGGTGGTTGGTGATTGAGACAGACAATCTATTGGAGATTTCGGCAATCACGAGATCGACCAATTCCACAAATTCTGACTTCGGTGAGTGGTATCTGAATGGCAGCGCCTTCAATGAACACAGCAGTTGATACTCCATGGAAGCACAAGTCACTGTGAGTGGGAAGTTGAGCTGCTTATTTATTGGCGGGCGTGCTCGCCAACTCCTTCATACTTTGGTCTGACCAAGATGCTTGCAGCTTGATTTGCGATTGCTCACTCCCAGCCCTGTGCATTTGTTTTGTTTGAGCAGTGGAGAAGGAGGAAAAGTTCCGATGGTTCGTGGTAAATCATGAAGTGAACACCAAAGGTGTTTTCAAGAACAGTCCTGGAGGAGATGGCGATTCACATAACCGGACAACCCGCCCATGCTCAACGGTGCTAAGTGTTGCCATGCCCGTAGCTTGGCCGCACACAGAAAAGTCATCTGGTAGGCTCGTGCATTTTCGGCGCCTCTAAACACCCCAAATGAATTAGACCATTCACCAGACCAAGAACAGCAGCCACTCGTTCTGTTTCATGCATGTTGTCGTCAGCACAGTCATCCCCGCTGACGGAGGTGACTCTCCAAGGCACTCCATGCCAGTATATCTTTGTTTGAATTTTTGTCAACATTGGGTTGTCCGTAACCTGCATCTTGACTTAATTCATCGATTGAATATGTTTCCGTGCTGGTGTGCTCACAAGGCTCAAGCTCGGCAGTCGCGGACCCTCCGCGCCAGCAGGTGCACGCCTTCCTCCCGCTCTGCAGCTACGGGCTGCGATTTGCTCTCAACGCGGACTGGGTGGTTCCCAGCAGCAGGGAGTCGGTGTGCTCTGGCCATGCATGGAATGATCTCCTTCGCAACCAGATCCCTGCCGCGTTCGTGGCCATGGTGGAGGCGGCCAAGCCGCACTCTGATGCGCGCCACATGTGGTGGGGGTCCTTCCTAAACCATGGCGCGAATTGAGGACGCAGAGTGTTTGCTGGAAACTTCATTGTGAACAGCAGTGTCAAGCACGGTATAATCGACAGTCGGAATGTGCATGCGATTTAAGGTAGCATCTTTTAGATTCTGGTTTGGGTTGTTGAGATTCCCTCTGAGAGGGGCATGTGGCATGGTTCTTGGGCACGGACTGTTGGGAGGTCGGGTGCAGGTTGCGGGTGGTACCGCGCCCGGGAGACGACGTGCTTGGCATCTTCCGCCCCATTGCGGCATGGGTGCGCACTTCCTTGCAGCGGCACGCTTGCATGCCCACAGCTGCGGGCCAGTGGCGCCGCCCCGCCGTCACCATCCTGGCAGCCCCCCACGTCCAGCAAGCCTTCCCTGAACAATTTCTCATGGCAGCCTTCTCAGAGTCACGTTGCTCGCAGCCCACCTCCGCGCCAGGTGCCCCGTAACCGCTTGTCGATTTCATACTCCTGACATTCATCGATGGCTGCTCTGGTTGGCAGTGAGGTAGATGTGAAATGACAAGAGCTCGGACCGGTAGGGCATGCTGATGCTTGCGTTGACCACGTGAGCTGATCTCCTGGAGACTGCGAGGGCGTGCAGAGTGGAGCTACTTGTGCAGCAAGGCAGCGGCCATGGCTCCGCCAGGTGTTCTGCAGTCTCTGGGAGTGCGGCGCCTAAGGGCTCGCCACGCAATTGCCGCGCTTCGAACGATGGCGTCACCTTCGTCTTCTTGGCTGCAGGTGCTGCCTCGCAATATGCACCCACAAGGGCGCCATTCACATTTCAGGCTCCGTCGCTCATCGGGCGATGGGGGACCACTATGGAATACTCAATAGCTCCCATGCTGGTATCTGCTCATCTGGTATACACATCTCAGGAGATCTTGCCTCAACATAACTTTCGTATATTGTTGCTTCAGCACATGGCGCTGAGATTTCTCAAGCCCTCCACCGTCCTTGCTATGCCAATTTGCGTTCTTCGCATTCCCGTTGCTGCAGCTGAGGATACTATTTTCCCGGATTTATTGGCAGGATCACGGACCCCAGGCTGCCCTGCGATGTCTTGCGTGCGTCCATCAGCTGATGGCCCCAGGATCTGCGCACGATGGCGGGAGTCAGACCGAGGAGGACGACGATGACCACAATGATGTTGTTGCCGCGGACGAGAGCCGTGTGTACAAGGGGGCGGGTACGTGACGACCGCAGTGACGGTGTTGCCAGGGGGTCCTGGCCGCTGGGGCTGCCAGTTTGCATCTCTGACAAATGATCACTACATGCATTTGCTTGCTGGATTTCTGCCGGTCCTACACATAAGATTTGCAAATGTGTAGGACCGTACACATGCTCAACACTTTGTTGCTGTACAAGGAGCTTCTTCCCAAATTAACAGCAACCAGACAGCGCCTATCTGTCTTGATAAGATCATTTATCTCAGGCAGAAGCTGGCCCCAAATTCATTAGAGTTGACTATGTAGTCTTTGCATTTGTCCTTTGTGAACATGATTGTCCTGGATGGATGCAGTTCCTAAGGCGTTGCTGCCCTTGCTCGACGCGCTTGTGTTGCCGCTGTGCACCGGGTCTTTCGCCAGTCCCAGCGACCACGTCTTCTTCCCAATGCCCCTTGGCGGAAAAGCAGAGGTGGGTGCGATGGTATCCCACAGGATCGTGGTGAATATAACAGGCATGGGAGTGGGAACACCCATGTTGCTGCCTGGATGCATGTTGGAAGTGATAGATCCTACCTCGACCGATTGCGTCCCACTGCGCAGGCTGTCTCCCGACACATTTCATGCAACATGTGTTTGAAGCGATAAACTAGTTTTGAACGTAATCCTGTGCGACGAGAAGCAATACGGCTTGCCCTTTGGGTAGGGTAATTTTCCTCTGTGCATTAATGCACCGGCCGCTTGTGTTGTCGGTCTGACAACATTGCTATTCTGCATGGCGTCTGAGTTAAACACGGAATCACAAGACACATCTGATAACGGTGGATCTCAAACAAACGTGGTGTTGTGAGTGAAGTTGTCCCTAGCAGTGATGCCGCAATCTGACAAATTTATGACGCTGTGCAAAGTACCATGTTGACCCACCCTTCCTTTGGGGCCCGGAACAATTCCCAACATGCAAAAGCGGCAGCCATAAAGTTTTGTTGGTAGTGGCTCGCACAGGACGGGTTACGACTGGATCGGTACGGGCTGACCAGCCTCAAGTTGGTGGACATGGACGCGCTCGGGGAGCTGCAGCAGTGGGAGCAAGACGCGGCCAGGCTAACTCTTGAGCAGCTGGGGGTGCGGCCTCTGTCGTTCACGCATCTCATTAGCGCGCACGTGCTCCCAGTCTTCCAGCACATCAAAACCTCTACGCATCCTTCAACACCCATCCCCGAGCTCGTGGGATGTGCGGCGTGTCTGCTGCACTTCTGGCAGCGGGAAGGGTGTCCGTCTTGGGCGCAAGATGAAGACGATTTGTCAGGTGCTTTCACATCCCCAAACTCTTAATGATTGAGTCTTTGATACACTCAACACCAAGAACATGGACAAAGTTCGCATTTAAGCATCCTGTCGTGTGCATAGGAAAATACATAGGGAGATGAACTTGGAGACCCATATGTTGAGATGGAGGTCCCTCGCTTTCTCCAACCATTTAGCATGACAAGCCTGAAAATCCGTACGCTGGGATGGATTTACCCACATTGTATGATTGCATAGAACCAATAGATCAATACATGTCATGCTCTGCGAACCAGACCTCTAGCATTTCACATTCATTCATAACCAACTATATGTACATTGTAGTCAACCATCTGTGCGCAGAGTCGGCTAGATCACACGTTTCTCGGGAGTGTTCATTAAGCAGAATCCAATTCCGCTGACATGCAGCACTTTGGTTTCATTGACAGTGTTTCTAAGGTCATTGTACGTTTTTACCTCACAAACGAGAGAACAACATTTGCACACAACACAACACCCCATCGAACTGTGTCCTGTGACATGAACGCGATGGATCCCTTCAGCTTCTACCCGTGCGTACAATATGTTGCATGCACTTCCTAAGTTGAACCCGCTTGAAGATGGCTGTATACATCTCCGTTCAATGGCACCGAAACTAGATTTTCAGCTGTGTGTGCAAGAGCAATCCTTCCGGTAATCAAACTGAAGTCATGGAGGAAACCACAATGCATTCAATTGGTTCCTGAGGGAATCAAGAAAGATACGTGTAGAACTTAGTTTGAAAAAACGAAGGATTTGCCCGATACTGTTTTTTGTGGTGCACATTTGTTTTATCTCGAAACACCAGTCTGCCACTTGTGAGCGCAGTGGAGCAAGCGTCCAGCCTGGCAGCTGAGGGTTGTGTCTGGGACCATACACACCAAGCACTCCTGAGAGCCGTGCGCACCATGCACGTGGCCCTGGAGGGCGGCGGCGCACTTGACATAGCGCGAGGCGTGCACTCCTCCAGTGGCAAGGAGGCTGTGAACTGCGACCAGGGCAGCCCCATCCCGTGTACTTCCCGCATACAAGAGGTGCACCTCCACCCTTTTCTCCTGTTAACCTGTCGATCAGCATCCTGCAGGTTGTGGGGAGGCAGTCCAGGTCGTATCAACACCCAAGGTCCCACGAAAGCCGGAATGTTCTGCGCATCGCAGGTGAGATTCTTCTCGGTCGCTACTTGATACAAAAAGGTGATGTGTTTCGCATTACGGTTTGTCTGTTCTGCTACAACAGTTCGATTCAATGCCACTTGTTCTTGTGCACCGGCTTTGGGCTGTTCATCGCAAAATGAAGGGCATGTGCTGATGCTTCGTCCAGTCAAGAACCCCAGTTCTCATTGATCTGGCAAAGATGAGCATTTCGAGATTGTAATTTCCACTTCTTTGTCCTTAGATTCTATGCCATTGCTGCAAGTATTTCTCCGTTATTCTGAAAAAGGAATGATTATACTGTTTACGATTTTTTTGTCAAATAGCTGTTCGGGTTATTTGACTTGGCATGCGGCTCTTGTGATGTGAGATACTCCGAACGCCGTGGTATTGCGAACCTTATGTTAAATATGGCAGCTCGGGCGGTGCACTTTATTTGCAAATGTGAATATCATGAATTTTCAGCAGCAAATTCTTGACATACGAAGCAACGTTTGCAACTACCTCGTTGCAGTTGCTTGAGCGAGCTGGGAGACACGTTCGCCGCCTCCACCCTGCCCACTTTGCCCATGCACCGGGAGCCACATGGCGGATGTTCTTGCGCCGGGGCCTTGGAAGCAATGTCTTTGAAGGCTGGCGGGTCGAGCGCACTTACAATGAGAGGGTGGTGGCGCTGAATGAGGCAAGGGCTGCTTCGTGGTGGGACCCCGCCTGGGCCCCACTGGTGGCCCCCTTGCCAGGGGCCGCCGATCCCTGTGTGCGATGCGTAGTGTTGGACTATCATAGCGAGGAGTTCGATGCATTGGTGAAAGACATTATCTCAAGAATGAGGGCTGCGTGGGCGGCGAGGAGGGAGGAAGAGGCAATGGCAGAGAAGCGGCTGTTGGGCCAGGTGGCACAGGCAATGTCGAGCTTGTGGCGGGAAGAATGTGCGCCCTACCTGCACTCACGCTGCACAGTCTCTCTCGTCCCGCAAACTGCCGAAGCTTCTGAGTTTGATGGGCACTGCTCCAAGTCGAACCAAGAGAAGGCAGGGATGGAGGCCTCAATCCACAATATGACGAGATTGTTGCAAGTGGAGCCGCCTAGCACATTCCTGCACTCTCTTCACAACCTGGAGTGGCTGCCTGTAGCCCAGCGCCTGCGGAGTAGCCCGCCACGTGCGTTGAATAGCCCCATTGATGCTGCACTGGAAATGAGACCAGCTTTGGTGCACTCTGTGCATGCTTGTGTATATGTGCGTACGCCTCATCCACTACATTTATATCTCTCTTCTAGTGCGCTAGCTAGTGTTCTTGCATAGAATTGTGTCGGGCTCTTGTGTGCAACTGCGGTGGGCGGTGCTGCAGGTTCGGCCAGGCCCTCCATGTTGTGCGCAGCCACGGCAGATATAGAAGCAGTCCTTGGGGAGTTTGCTGTGTACTGCGACAAAGACGCCGTGGCTTGCGCCAGCACCGACATGCTCCTTGCCATCGGCTTGCAAACTGAGCCGACGA
>NHOP01000618.1:0-13893 GCA_018697155.1 Pyramimonas parkeae | reverse complement strand
GTCTTCTCTTGTAGTTTGAATATGTGGATGGACTGGTTTGCTGGAACATCAATAGACTGGCAGCATGTGCATTTGAGTTGGAACGGCTCTTATCGCTGAAACAAGCTATCCTTTCGAATTATCCCCTTTCGTATGTAGTAGAATTTGTTGTTGGACAAAACACAACACCAGAGAAACCACATTGACGCACCATGTGTGCCTCATGTGTATCTGGAGCACCCCGTATAGCCATTAAATACCAGGGCGACCTGGGGCCCTCAATCTCGACGCACTCTGAGACTTTATCTTCCAAGTAGCCATGCAAGGTTTCGCCCACGTCTGCAACCGCACACCATAATAGTTTAGACTTTTGTACGATGTAGCACAGCTTCCAGCATGTCATAGTGTAGGTTTTAGGCAGAACTTTGCCAAGTACAGTACATGGCATTCATATGCCAGAATCGAAAGTTTTGCCTGTGTTATTCCTGATTCAACACTCCATGAGTGAGTGAGTGCTTCCATCGAAAAGACTTTATGGAGGCACTTGTATGACTGGCGTACCCCTGTGTTCATAAACAGACACGCTGCTTTCAGCTTCTCGCAAGAGCTCTAAGGTGGTTCATTACTGAATGAGGTGATTTGTTTGGCGCATCGGATTTTTGTACTCCAATCCATATTTTCCCGGATATCATTCACGGGAAATGGGCAACTTTCACCTGCAGGTATTGTACATCAAGAACGAAGGATGTGCGACAGTTCGTACCCAGGTCCACCTGGCCAATATACTGTGAGACATCCTGGAATGGAGAGTCGCATAGCTGCCAGTGATTGTCGGCGGTCACACGGCTTCTAAACCGGTCACTGCAGTGCACCAGCGCGCGTCCAAGCTTTAGTATCACAGCGCGTATGGCGCGTCTGCTCATGCGACGGCGAGGGGCGTCAAGTCCGTGGATGTCGCCATGAGCTTCATCTGCACTGTTGCCAAACACGTTCACGACGTGTATAAACCTGCGCGTAGACAGGGTACGCGCGCGCGTGAACGAGTGCGCCGCTACGTAACGCGACAATAACGAAGCACGGGAAAAATACAAGGACCATCATCACAATGGCGATCCACAACACGCGTCACCATATTTGATGAGTGAACGGAATATGCGTTCATCAACTCGATGAACCTTGGAACGGAAATGCACTTCTCGGTCGTTGGAATCAGAGTGGAGTTACTCACATGTTCGGTCCACCGACCATCGTGAACACGCGTAAACGCTCACGTTTCATGATGTGGCACACATGAGCGTTCAAAGGAGTACACCATTATCGAATACTGAAGATCGAGCGTGGTGCAAGTGCGTGATCACAAGGCAGATTGTAACCAATATTCTCTTCTCATTTCGGACGCAACATATATGGCTCATGTATTGCGCTTGCAAACCAGCTTGGTAAGCACGGACATTGAGTTCGCAGGAGTGGCCCCGAGTTTCCATATTTGATCCTCAACACGAACTGGCCAGCGCGTTGTCAATGCACTTGTAGTTTTGCTCCCATTTTTGACCGCATCCTCGTCCTCCGAGAGCTGAATGTCACTCATCTCCCCGGATCCGCACGACCACGATTGACGTATCTCGCATGGTGAGCGCATCCTTGGCTGCACCAGAGGCAAGGACGGATTTTCAATTGCATCGTTTGTGCGTCGGGAAGCCTCTGTTCTGGTCGGTGACAAGGATGCCATCGAGGAGCCTGGGCGCGGGTTGATGCTCTCCCACGTCGAATTATCTCGGGATGCGCATGACGCTGTGGACGTGATACAAGCGTGTGCATCCGCTGCCGACCCGCGTGGTTCGCGCCCGAGGGGTCCGTGCGTGACGGGAGCCCTTGGCATTTTTCCATACGAGTACAGTATGGGCACCCACCAAGACCTGTGGATTAACACACATACAGTCTGCACAATTGTGAAATTGTTGTTTGCAATGATCGGATGCGATGACGCTGGGCTTGTGTGGGTCGAATGCATGTGTGAGCCGATATTGTATGTCGTCGACAAATATGATGCGTGAGGATCATGCATCATCGCATTCGTCAAACCGACAGCATTAACGGAATGTTGACAGATGCACAAGAGTTTGTGTGCCCCGTGCGGTATGAATATGTGTTTTCTGTCATGTGTTCATGACGTTCGGACTCACGTGCGCACACTCGATGCGTGTGGTGTCGACAAACGAGTTCTCCTTTGGATGTTGCAGACGCGCGTCTTCCTAGCCATACCAGTCGAATGGAAGGTGAATGTGCTATTAATGGGAGAACGCTACAGCATAAACCGCACGCGTAGAGGTGCACGCACCCAAGGTACCGCCATATCGTGTACAGCAACACGAGTTTGAAGCCGAGTAGCAATGAATACAACGCTCGCAGCATATCGACAAGCAATATAATCGGAGAAGTCACCGTTTGGAAACATAAATGCAACCGTGTGGCATCGATAGCGGACGTGTGCATGTTCACATTTGCATGGTTCACATGTGACATCTCGTGTACACTGTTGCGTGACTGTGGCACATGTGTGCCGATTTCGCTGCTTGCAGGTGTTGACGAGTGTTTTGAAGTGCTTGTTTCGTCGAGATCCACGGGCGCTGCGGCGATCCTGTTTGGAGAGAATACGCTAACTTCCGGCATATTTGAAGGATTGCTCGAGTCTGGCACGCAACAATGTGTTGTGCAACCGCAGTGTGCGTGTGTGCGTGCGTTTGTATTGGCCGCAATACAAGAGACGGAGCACAAATATCCGATACGATGTGGCATGCGCGTAGGCTAGGGAGGACAAGTAGGGCAAAATGGTGCAACATTATACAATGAATATGGCGATACGTATAACTTTATCTGTACCACCCGAGGCAAGGAACCACGGCGTGATCTATTTCATAGTAAGAGTTGACCGTGTCGACAAAACAGATTTAAGTTTTTTTGCAACGAATGGATTTTAAAATACAGATTGCCTGCACGAGATTCGAGCGATTTTTTGTATATGGTAATCGTTGCATACAACGATTGTGAATCGTAAAATCTGCATCACCAATCGACAATGCGACTGAATTGTGGATATTCAGCTCGTCCAGAGCTAGTGCTAGAAGGTCCATAACAAGTTTGTCGCATGACCGTTGAGTGATGCAGACATCACGGCATAGCGATGTCGGATCTCGTAGGCGATGCGATGCGTAGCCTACGTACAGGCAATTCGTAGTTGTATCCCATTCATTGCAGACGAATGATGTGTCATTTTCGGTAAAGCATACAGTACCCTTCAGCAGATATAGGCGTGGTTCCTTGACGGGGTGCATTACATGTATACGTCTCCACACCAACTGTGAGGGGTCGATTCATTCACCAATAACATGTATTGAAAGGGATCGTGCATGAGCCATTCCTTATGCACGGGCGATGTTATATGCACCACACACTCTCCTATTTCTTAGTCGTCCTTTCATCATTTGATCAGAGCGGTTGAACGTGATATGTGTTTCAAACCGCTGTACTATAGTCATCCAATAGATAGCTTGATGAATGCTGGACTCACTACCCTGAATATTGCATCGAGGAGATAAGCATACAAAGAAACAGCACTGCGGGTATGCGAACAGCGAGATGACAGTTATACGGTGTACCAAATAAAGTGATTAAGATGGTGCATTGTGATTGATCGGCCAGCTCATATAGCGCCTCCCAGTGCAGCCGTGCAGCCTCCCTAGCCGTGACCGAACAGCGAATGACGACTGCAGCACTACCTGTTAATCGATATGCACGCCAAGACTACTTCTCCTTGAGCTCCCTGATATTGAGCGCGACATGTGTATGCGATTTCTTGCTTGAAACTAGTACTCGTAGTGACCTGTGTTCGACAAGTTGTTTCTTTCCACGGCCTCAAACAAGTTGTAGCAGTATTGCATGATCTGCTGTATGTACATATTAGAACTGGCTCAGTGTTTTCTACGTGATAGTGTGAGTAAGCCCCGCCTGACAACAGGTAGGAGCAACGCCCGCAGCTGGGGTCAACACAGGGATAGTCTCGTGCACAAGGACGAACGTCTTTCGATAAGCGACAAGAATTTGCCCAAATTCAAGTCCACTGTTAGTGGAAGCGCGGAGAGGCGTCAATAATCTCTTTATATACAGGTTTACAGAATCGCGCCAGTTGAGGAGAAGTAGAGCTCGACTTTTACAACGTATTGCTTTTACGCCTTTATTCTGGCGATCGTGTCGGAGATCCTACTGCACAGTCAAATGCGGATCGGCCATCCAGTCGATCATTTAATGGTATGCAACCATTGCTCACTTAGTCTAAGTATCCAATATGCGGCTTGTTGATGTTATCACTAGCACTACGACGGTTTGGAAAGCAGTTCACAACACGATTATCATCAAGAACTTTGATATGGACAAGCGATGTTCCATTGTTCCAAAAGTGTACATTCTGCCTGGAGTGCGGATAGCAGATTCATGGCGCATTGTTAATGCGGATATCTTCTGGACAACTTGGATTCACTGAGGACAAATGTCACTGTATTTCTTGGTTGCAGTCATATGGTGGAGGTGCGTCTGTTCGTTTCTATTCATTCATCACAAAGACACCACATATGGATGGAGTTGTACTGCCCCCAATTAGTATAGAAAAAGGCACCTCGATTTCCTTCTATGCTGATCCATGGGAAGATTGCACTGACACTGATGTCATACAGTAAATTTTATTGATTTAAACTGATGCCTGCACCTGCAAATTTTCTGAACCTTCATGTTTAAAACCACGGCTTCAATATCTTCGTGGGGATCGATATTAGAATTTCTGCTAAGAAGGGGAGCTGCTAGGGAATGTCACACTTTCGCTACATGAAGATAATTAGGTATCAATATACATTGTGTTGGATCCAGAGAGGCAGGTTTCATGGTTGGCATCGGAAATGCCAAGGATTCATTCAGAGCAAACCCCAGTTATCGCACCAGATAGTCGGACAAGGATTTGAGATGACACTCCCGGGGTTTGAGACACATCAACTACTGGCAGGGGAGTGCAGATATGCATTTAATTAGGCTTGTTGAAGAAAACGGTTCACCCGAAACTAGTTGCCATGTGAGCTATTGTGAAGGAGTGCTTTCTAGTAGACTCTGATTCGATGCGACTGCATCCATTCATAACGCAATCTGCTAGAAGTAGTATCAACATAGGGTTTGGCATTATGTCTGCAGATATTGCGGGAACATAAAACATGTGTGGAGGTTCTATTGAAACTATGAGGATGCAAGCGCTAGTTCCCATGTAAGTGCTAGTTCCTGTCTATTTGCAATGCTGTACGCGTTGTGCATGTACTTTCGTTGAATGCTTCAAAGGAGAGGAAGTCCCACAGAGTCTGAGAACTGTTCATAGCAGATTAACAGTAGTCTCAAACGATATCATCAACTGAATATCATTTTACTATTTGCAGCAAAGCTGCAGACATTTCACAAGCAAACACCCAAAGCTGTGAAGCCCAATGCGACGACCCATGCAAAAGTATGCCGACACAAAAAGATTGTTGACGCTAAAATTGCCTACCAATCAGCAGTGGACCTCTTGTTGCAGTCCTTAACATGAAGTGAATATTCTAGCGCCAGCTGAAATCATACAGTATACGTTTCATCATGAATATCACTATCAGTGTGCATGGCAAGAATGTGTGGAATCATGGTGGTGCGAAGGGCTCTCCATCTGGAAACCAGTACCAAGTGAAGGATTTGTCGGCATCTTCCGAAGAACACCCAACCGAGCAACCATATCATGGGTAAATTCACCCAATACCACACGCGTTGTTGTCATGCTCGTGGAGTTTTGAACTCCTCGAGCCACCATACACATGTGACCTGCCTGCTTGGGTATGCAGAACACCGTCAGATTTAAAAGTAAGGGTACGGAACAAGCAGCTTCTTTTCTTGCATGCATCGTTTTCAATGCAGTGATTTCCCAAACAACAAATGTGCTTGTGCATACTCAGTTGCTCTCGTGCATGTCAGACAAAAACGAACGTGGCCATCCAAGATTCGTTGACGCCTAACTTCATGAAACAAGAAGCATGCAGGATGAATTTTCACACAAATATATTGAGGAGAGTCACACAGCATCCTCAGGATCTTCTTTGCTGCGTTTGTTTGGTAGTCTACCTTTGCAAAATCAATGTTTACACATAAGATGAAACACCACATATCACTACAAACAACACATTCTGCAGATCCGTATTGCGAAAGCGCATTTCTGCACGTGTTTGGGTCCTGTTGGTGCTGCCAAAAAATGTTCAAACTGTTGAGTATACCCTAAAGATCCATTCCCACAGAAAAAACAACAGATACATCATTCAAACAAATAGACGGATGCTTTCTAAATTCAGATAATGATACAAACGCTGGGAGTGATTGAGCTCAAGCAAATCCATGTTCACTGAATTTTCCCAACTCAACCCCTATATTACAGTGTGCAACCAAACCTCGTGGAACAACAATACAAGAAGAGGGTTCTTTACTCGTGAAAAGCTTGGGCAGCAAGCACATTGAGTTGATGTGCATGCGACGCGAATATGACTTAGTCTCAACTGCAGAAAGCACAACGACAAATGCAGAACGTGTTCATGAACGCACCTGCATTACAACCACTACTCCCCAAGGTAGCGACGGCTTACTATACTCGCTCTCCGCCAGCTTTCCAAGAAGCTCTTCCACCCCCAAGTTTTCGACATTATGCTTTGGAGCCAGGGTCATCGCAGCTACCGCATGCGCAATCTGACGAGTGAGTCGTTCTTGCACCTACCCCATAAAGCAATCAAGTGCTCAAATTTTGAACCTAGCAAGGTCAATATAGGTAACCAAACCCAAGCGAAAACTGTCAAATGACAAGTGGGTTTTCTCTTTCTCCTTTCATAAGCAAATTAACAGTAGCTACATCAAGCCCTAGATCCAGCTTTTCCATGCGAGAACTGTGGGATCTGACCATAGCCAGCCCAACACGTAAAGAGTGACAGACAGCTTTGCACATGATTCACATCCTGTAACACTATGGCAATTTTCAATCCAAGAACCCGAATCGTTGAGTAGCACGCAGAATCATCTCATGAGATTCTAAATTAACGTGCAGTCGGCTTCCCAACAAAACACGTGTGACTGCGAATTACCAGCCATCTTGATCGCATGCACACATGAAGAAAATGAGCACAAAATCACATGTACCGAGGGTTGTATACAATCGTCGGCCCAACAGCCGCCTTTCGTAACTTATTGGATAATCTAATTGCGGGTGCATGAATCAAAGTATAGTTGCAACTGGTACAATACCTAGCCACTTCAACATGCTACGCAGAGCGATCTGACATGGCGCAACGCACCTGCAGCCGATGAGAGTAGACGCTCACAATTTCTTCCAGTAGCTCTCTAGGAAGCCGTCCTGATGCTGCAGGAATGTACGCCAAGTGCGCAACGCCATGAAATGGCAAGAGATGATGCTCGCAGAGGGACTGCACCGGAATGTGCGTCTCGATACAGATTTGCGGTTCCATGCCTGCTGCGGACTCCGGTAACCCCCGCATGTTTGTGTCTATTCTGGGGGCTTGCTGCGCTAACGTCGGCCACACGACATCTGCGTGAGCGCCGAACAATCCCACCAACAATACGAGTGCAATGAGAACTCTGCAAACACATCATCAAGACCTCTGTGGACAATCTCATTTCACAGACGGCACGATACACGCAAGAAAAAGATACACAACTGCAGCACATATCAAATCTTGCACCAGTTGGGCGTGCTGTAGGCCCGCATGCATAAACATGAGTGACACGCCATTGATTATTTTTTGCAACAGCAACCACTGGAGCAGTAACCTTAAACAGACTCTAGAATGGTACATATGTAGCGACAACCAATGAAAATAATGAAGCCAATGCTTGGCTGGGAGCTGATATCTATTCCTAGCATACTAGCTTGACATTCAATGTCAATCGCGTGCAGCAATATGCATGAGGTCATCCATGAATGGAAAAGAACGCAATCAGTACTCTTTCCTTTCACATGTTAAGTATATCTGGTCTGTTTGTCTGTTTCCGAAGTTCAGGTTTTTCTGAGTTTGTGTGCTCGTTGTCATCTGCAAGTATCAGCAGATGGAGAAGTGGATCACTCTAGTCATTGCCAATTCAGAAAACCACCCGCCCACCACGGACAGAATATCAACCAACGACTTCAAAATTTCAAAAATGAATACCCCATTCCAGATTCAACTTGTGATACCAGACCCAATCACGAAGAGAGGGTTTCCTTCAACAAGATGATGATGTTTCAAAGCATTGAATTGTTTTCAGAAGGATGATGATTAGCTTTATGTCTGAAGATCCCTGTTTGGCAGTGCGACCCCACATGTCTGCCAACAAGTCGAAGAATCATTGCTAACAAAGCAATGGCATAAATCTGTATAGCATGCTTCAAGTAAGCACAATTTCCAGCTACTGTTGCCCACCCTGGTTGATCCTGGAAAAACGCAGACAAACCAGACTTGAAACCTAAAAATCTAAGGTGCTTGTATTTGTTCTTGCGTGCTTTAGGGCGGGGGGTTCTGGAAATCAGTTTCATGCACATCATCTGGTTGCGCAAACTCGAGGCCTCGAGATTCTCCCTGTTGCTGTACACTTCATTACTCCGCAAGCATCATTGGAACATGGCCGCTATCCAAAGACTTGCGAGCCATTTCAATTGAGTCAAGCGCCAAATTCGAAGACTGCACAAGGCAACCATAGGTGCTACGTTCAAACTCCATAGTGTAACATCCAGGGAGACATATTTCATTATTCCCATCGTAAAAGCCTGCTGATTCACGCGCCATAGGACACAAATATGTTGTTTCGTTTGTACTGACTTGGTCACTGGTACATGAGCTCTGCTTGTTGATACATCTCCACGGATTGTGTACGCTGATGCATTGGAGCATGTCAGCTTGCAGCACCGATGATTGTTGAAGCAATGCTCATATGGTGTAATTCAATTATGAACAAGAATAAAAGCAAAAGTTGTCACTGTAAATAATGATCTCGACTACGCTCCCGCTCCACCAAATTGTGTGCTTCTTCATGCATGCTTCGATAACTCCAATGTCAGTTATCAGTGCGAACATTGGTCGAAATTGCGTAAGCACAATGTTGCATTTTCAAACCCAAATGTACATGTTTAGGGATATAGCACCTCCAATAACATCGCTCCTAATTTGAATGTTGAGATATCCCTCGATCAAGTTGGACCTACATGCTGGCATCGAATTTGTCTGGGTGACATGCAAAGCGAAAGCATTTAGAAACTCACCCAAAAAAAAGTTCACGTTGATGTGGTGCTCATATGATGGAAGGCGCAGGGAATTAAAGTCATCTCATTGAAAGGGAAGACAACATGTGCTTGTTTGCTACCATGTGCACGGTGAATCTTTGCACCATGGAACTTTCTGATTGACACTCAACATCAAGAATACACGATTTGATGCTCGTAGAAGGCACCAAATTTGATCCCATCTCCATTTCAACGAGCTCAAGGCAAAGTGAATTCGATGCATCTAACGAAAAACCAACTTCTTCAAATCCCTATGTAGTTACCCTGCTTTCCGTGTGTGTTTCATCTTCTCACCAATTCTGGTGACCATTTTGTGACTTTTCAACTTGCCATGAACACTTTTCAAGAGTTTTAGACAAACAAATCACCATTTCACTGATTTGATGCTCGTAGAAGGTTACGAGTTTGATCACATCTCCATTTCAATCATCTCAAGGCAAAGTGAATACGATGCATGAAAGTGAAAACCGACTTCTTTAAATCCACAAGTATGTTTCCCCTGCTTTCCACGTGTGTTTCATTTCTCGCCAATTTTGGTCACTACAGCGCAACTTTTCAACTTGTCATGCACATTTTTCAAGGGTTTCAGATGAAAAAATAATTGACAAGCGATGATCAATCAACAAATTATATTTGCAATTGGCATTCCACTGCCTTTGGACAAAAGATATAGAACATGCAAGCACATTACCTCACATGCCAAGTGTGTTTCCGTCTCAAAACAACTACTCGGACCTGGCGAAATAACACACATCACCATAAGCCAAACTCTTTCTTTCATATCAATCTGGAGCACAAGATTGCATGCCTTGATCGTATCCAGAATCATGAAAGAAATATATGGGGCAGTTCTATATCACAAACGTACAGAGCACAAAAAATATGCAATGATTCACCCCCCCAAAAAACCTTCGCCATATGTCGGTTCCAGATGCTTTTGCGTTCAATGCGCACCAGGGATCCTCTTCTCACATCCATGGGTTGACGCCAACATGTTGCTCACAAACAAGGATGCACATTCTGACAAGTGTTCACGGCTGCTGCTGGCTGCATCTCTCAGCAAGCACTCACAAAGAGTCATCGCCGCAGCTTCCATCGATTCCCGAGCTGCCTCTCGGCCTAAGGCCTTGTCATTGATTGGGCTAAATGCTTGTTCGATATGTGCATTTGTAACACCATTATGCGTATCCAAGATGCTGCATAGGGACCTGTTGGTTCCATTCTGATGGAGATCAACTGCACTGCCATTGAGATTGCTTTGAGGATATAAAGAACTCATGTGACCTGATGAGGTGCTCTGGTGGTTCCCATTGCTACGATACGTCCCGTTAACGCCATTCGATGCGTCACTAGCACAGTTCATGCGCGACACCTTTTCTGAAAGCCCTAGTAGCACCATCATCTCCTGCAGTTGTACCGGGTTGGTGAAACACCCATGGGCTGCGTAACTCTCACCGTGAATACCATCGGGAGTAGTGTGGGACAAGTGCCTCGTTTGAACAACCACGGCCACACCTTGCGGTGAAATGAGATTGTTCAACGCTTCTGCGATTTGTTGTGCTAGCTGGTTCGGCGTTTGCAAGCGTCGGGCGTACACCTCAGTGATGCGTGCGAATTTTGACAAACCCACCACTTGCCCTGACTTGGGAATGTATGCCACATGTGCACGCCCATAGAAAGGCATCAGGTCTTTGGAATGCGTGGAGAATAGTTCGATGTCCCGTACCAGGACTATGTTAGCGTGTTCTTCCGTACCCAAAGCCACCGCTTCCTCCGTGAACAGAGCCGTACCTAGCTCTGCACTAGCACTCCCCTGATACCCACGCACCGAGTAGGCCATTGCTTTTGCTACTCTCTTTGGTGTCTCCACAAGACCATCACGGGTAACATCTTCACCCAATCCAGTGAGAATGGTGGCTACCGCACATTGCATAGTTTGGAGTTGCGCAAACGCACTGCCATTGGCGGAGACTCCCTCGGCCGCCACTTCGGCATCGGATCCTTGGGTGCGAGTAGTTGTGCGATCCGTCGCCATTGCGCGATATCGTATACGCTTCCCCACCATGTACAATATGAACTTATCCGAATTTCTATTTTTATCAAACTCTCCGAGAAAACGTTCGTTCCAGGATGCGATTTTGCGTGACACGGCTTTCCAAACAAGATAAGGTGGGTCAGTTGTGAGTGCGACCGTGGAACGCGTGCGCGCAGGCTGTTTGGACATCGAGACCAGCTGGACTTGTGGTGTCCGATAGCCCGAGCGAAACTTCGCATGAGCCGTCGATTGGATTTGACTCCGATATTGTAATCCGTGGGATGCTTTCTCCCAATTTAGTATACCCAATTGTAGTCGTTGTCATAAACTTGGGAAGTACTGCAGCACGCAGGGTGGATTTAAACGCGAACAATAATATATACACATCCTTTTGAGCCACCAGCTGTCATAATGGTTGTTCAATCGATTGGCATGCACAGTACGCTTTTCGCAGATGACCCCAAGGCAGCCAGCATGGCCCGCGACAACTTGTCGGGCGACGTTGTCCCCATCTTTAAGACTATTTCGGAGATTGGTAATAGCACCCACTGTTCAAAGATAATCCACATTGCCAATGTTGCCCTGGACATATCATCGACCGAGAAAGTAGTCTTCATCGAAATTGGTTTGGCGATTTGCATGATCACTCGCTGAGCGAAGATGAACCGCCAACCCGGCGTGGCCTCCGATACATCCTGCAGGAGCAGTGAATGGGGTTTGATCAGGCGATTGGTATAGGCAATCGTGAATCCCAGATGTGAAGCCAGCATGGCCCATCAATAACCATTTGCCGAAGAATGGACAACTCATGTGGTGGGGCTCAAGCCCCGGACTTGCCGCAAATCGAGCCAACGCCCCACTGGACCACTAGATGGATGCATCCCGATGACGGATTCTGGCCAAATCCTCGGAATTTTTTGTCAGGATGAACACACAACTGGTCGCCAGTTCGGTAGGATGAACATGAAGGAAGCGTTGTCAAGGATAGTTGAATGGAACAGGAGCTATACGGGGGAAGATACTGCAGATAGAATTAATTACCCCTAACCGGTGATTTACCATCCGTGATAGGATCAACAGCCATCATTCCTTGCATGGACGTTGTTTCCACCAACCGATCGGATTCCGATCGGACAAACTACCGATCAACATTCTGTGCTCGGTTTTCGCACCTTCAAGATACAAACACATGTCTTGTGGTTCGACAGAAGATTCTTCCCAAAAGGGGGTATGATAACAGGTTCATCAGAGAACGTTACGTGTTATGAGCTAGCACGTGACCGATGTCCAGTGGGTTTTCTGGTTTTCGTATGCATCTTGGGCGCATTTTTTGACACGGTGACTGTCAACAACATTTGTACAACCACACCATCAATTGTGGTGTCCTCATTCGCAGACAACAAAGTAACCTTCCACAAGAATTCCTTACTGGCAAATCTAAGCACAAGCCGTGCACCGGTGTGGTCCATCCACTTGGAATTTTTGTGGTCCGGCAGTTCCCATTGGCCGTGTTGACCCCTCGTTAGTGAACAAATGTAGATTGAATTGTTCGGCTATTGCGGCGCAAAATTGTCAGAGGTTGTGTCTAGAGCAACAACACGTTGTTTGCCTACAATATTGAGGGTGTAAAACTTTAGTGAAACCAGTGCTTTCGAATTAATCATGGTGCCCGTAGATGTGTTGAACGCAATGTTGTGCACTTGAGCATCCCACGATGTAAAAAGGCTGACTTCAATTGTGAAGTGCTTCGACACTCTAAGGTCCTTACGCAAAGCGACCTCATCATAGGCATACACGCCTCCCGTCAAAAGTGTTGCGACTATGCTGCTTTCCGAAATTGCGAACAAGAGCGCTACAATCAAAACCGAAATCGCCAGTCCAGTCACATCCAATGCAAACAAACCAGTGTGTTTGTCATTTTTCACACAGGTTTATATTGCTTGAGATGTCATGTGATGAACATCATCGCAAAAATTTTGTATCACACCTCGCACATACGTGATTTCGCGCCTTTTCTTGCACACCAATTTGAATGGATTCGGAGCCAAGTACGGTGATATGGCCGTCCGGTGCATTAACACACCTGTGTGCGCAGTGTTAGTCAACTTTCAATTACGTGAGTCGAAAATTTGGTTTATAAACCAATTTTCTTAACATGTCCACATTCTTCTGTGTACCGTTTCATGGTAACTTTTGGCTGCACTTTGGGTGTCATGATAATGATATCGATAGTCAAGCGCTTGATGAACCAGCGATTCATGCACCTCAACACGTGGTACATTTCTTGGTGCTGTGGACCGTCGTGGCATTGACGCCGTGGCTGAAGATCCCTTTGTGATATTTCTACGTAGTAATAGCTAATAATCACTTAGCACGGTCGATAGACATTGAAGGAAGATTGTATAACTCGATCTAGTAAGGCAGATTGATGACTAACTAAATAACCGCCACTATAAAAGGCGTCGAGACAGACTATTCCCTTCACTTGAAGTAACAAGGACCGCAAGCT
>NHOP01000617.1:0-13912 GCA_018697155.1 Pyramimonas parkeae | reverse complement strand
CCCCTCCTCGACCTTTGACCAGAGAAAAGCCGCAACCGCCTGGCGGTAGGGTGCCAGTCATGAGGCCGGCATTCCCGCCGCACTTACCCTCACACTACAACAACAACACCTAACAGCAATACGTACCATCACGAGACCAAGCAGCAGCACCGTTGGCCACTGCGCATGCCCGCCTATTCTCGTTCTTTCTAACCAAGGCCGGCCTCGCAGGTAACCTTGTTGCGACCGACCCATAACAAGCACAACAACTTGTTAATCATGTTGTGACAAACCAAAATCTGACAAATATCTTACAGAAACATGACAAATTTGCATACCAAAAAGTAGGTACGCGTAGCTTAGAGAGACTGGCCTGCCAATAGCCGTGAACACTTACAATTCCGAATGGCTACTGAAGGTGGCTGCCTTTCTCCTGTCAAGTGCGACCTTCACACCACAAAGAATCTCCCGCTCAGTCCACCAGTAAACCTGCAATATCTGCCCATAGGGACTAACCCCACGACACACGACCAACAATAGTCACGTGCGTCCGTTGTTGGTCGTGTGTCCGCGTCAACTTACAATTCAACAATACAGCCAAACATTACAAACCAACTTTACAATTCTACAAGCCCACCAGTGAGCTATGACAACTACAAGACCTACAAGCACAGTCTTTCACCAGCGAGCTGTCAACGACACGGTATGCCGACCCAACTTTGCATTTCTACTTTCAAACTATTCAAGCCGACTAAGGATTGTGACGACAACATACCCCCCAAACGACAACATCTGGGCCAATTCAGCGATCGTCGACGAATGGTACGCTGTCAACGACGAATCAAGTTCATAGGTCAACAACCGATCAAGGACAACGACCGCCAAGACCGATGAATAGAAATATTAGTGTGTTTGGCTTGGTTTTATAGTAGACTTCAGGCTATGGATAGAGTAGGTGCGACATCAGTGTTGCGCACTGGTGGTTTTCATCACCTAGTGTGTACATGTCCTGCGTCACGGGTAAGGGCAGACACCCGTGGTTGGGGTCAAGCCCCGAACCAACCCCTCATATGCGGGAGGTTGAATATTATTATCAGTATCTTATACTTCATCCCAGTATGGACGAGATCACTTTAGAGGAGCTCAAAGTCATAGTGACGCAATATGTTTGAGAATGTGTGAAAAATATAATCTGCTTCAACACCTCGCGGCAATATTCTGACGGTACAAGGCCTTGAAGATGCATTCGAAATGGCAGTGGTGACGCCTGATAAACAATAATTGCAGTGTCCATTGTCTCGTAATATTGTATTGGCTCAAAAGTTTCGTGACTGTCCACAATTATATAATGATAAATATAATGATAATGATGATGATGATCGTGATGATAATGAGAACAGAATTTATCACAACAATAACAAAAGGCATGATGATAGTGCGATAAATATATGAATTTATTGGAACAATATATGCTTGCTTTGCATCTAGAAATGGATAATCGGTGGAATCTAGATCGACAAGATTAAAACATATGTACAACAGAGAAGCAATTTTAGCTGTCTCGACGAATCTACACTTGGTTTTGCGAAGTGTTTGCGCGGGAATGCAGGAAATCAAGGCCAAGCTTCAACTGTCATGAACAGTCAAGGCCTAGACTTGCCACTCGACAACAACGCAAAGGGATGATACGCATCTTGCAGGCAAGATATATGATCACCAAAACTCAGCAACAACATCTCCAACATACCATCGTCCACCACAACATCATAATACAAGACATGATGCATGTTGTGACGAATTTGATGAAAAAGAAGAAGGAAATGAACTGCTGTTTCCAGGAAAAGATGATCTGAAAATGAAGCGGAAAGCGAGGAGATATTATCAAAACGTACTTTGAGTACATGGAACAGTGCAGCGTAGAGAATTGAATTTTATGCACATCATGGACATGCTATATTTGTTCCTGCAATACTTGCAAATACTATGATAATTGAACGCTGTGAAGACATATTGATACTTTCTCAACCAGTGCAGATTCTACACAGGGAAGCACAAGCAGTGGAAGAAAGGGACAATGATTTTTGGATGCATCGGCGATTGATCTGTTCTCAAATAAAGACTTTGGTAATGGACAAGCATGCACAAAAAAATGCATATGAAAGTCCTCATGATGATGATCATGATGTAAGCAAACACATATCGGGAAAATCTGGAGAATGTATGCAATCATGGCTGCAATCGGTGGTATACTGGCCACATAATTGATGATGATGCGGTAAAGAACATACATCGGTTATGGGACAATGCTGGAAGAAACGATGATGAACAAGAAAACAACAAAGCAAATAATGCATACATGTTAACAAAAATGAAATATTCACACCATGTTTGATCTTGATCATGACAACCCTCGCATACACCAACATGAAGCACGTTAAGCAGAAAGATACATCGTGGAGACGAAGCTAAATGAAAAGTATACATTGATTCCGGAGCATCCAGACTCTTCATGTCGGATATAGGATTGTTTGCGTCATATGACTATGACGCACCGAACACCAACAGGAATCGCGGTCACGTTAACAGCAGCGGAGAATCTGGATTTTTCGGCTAAAGGTGTCGAAGATGATGTATGTGAGATAGATCTGGAAAACACGCATTTTTGTGCAAAATCAATCGCAAACCTTACATCGGTTAGTCATTTGACCAAACTACAGGACTGCTACTATAACTCGCCGGATTTCATCAAGTGTACGTGGATTGGTGACAATATTCAAGAACGTGAATCCTAACACGGAGTACGGGAAATTGTTGGAGATCATTCCCGATGCCTGAGAAAGGCATAGACAAATTTATTATGTTGTTAGTAAACAGACCATAGCAGCGCTATGTCTTATCAGTTTCCATTCTGCTCGCTCTCCGAGTGCGTGCAGAATGGAAACGGATAAGGCAAAAAGGCGACTTAGAGATAAAGCACGGAGGCATGACTGTGATAGTGATAGGTAGTAATAGTGCTACTAGTCACTCAGTGCAGGTCGATAGACCAAAAAGGAAATAGTTTAGGAATCTAGCGGATTGGGTAGATCGAAGACTAGCTAGATAGCCGCCGCTAGAAAAGGCGAAGTGCTCCATTCATTTGAATTATATGCTAGCACGTCCTTGCGGTAATTCCGATATTCTCCTGATACAGTTTACCATATGTTGCACGCCCACTCTGATTCTAACTTTTGTCGCTTGGTCCTTGATGAAACAACGAATCGTCTGTTTTCCATAAGCGGTACAGTGGTCTTCGAGTGCATGGATAGGGCAGCTTCGAATATGTTCACAGAGCCAAAGACTGGCCTTGACGACAATTCCTTCATTGATTACTTTTTGGAAAAGCGCGCCTCACTACCCCCAGGATGGATTGGCGAAGCTCAAGGCGCATATAACCAGGTAGGGTGGAGATAACCATGAGACCGTTTCCATTTTGAGGGTGAATACCACGAAATACCCACATCGTGCCTAGAGGTTGACACAGGTGTACTTTCTGATGTCGTTGTGTGTCACCAGTGCGTGGGACACTTAAGCCATGCTCATGGCGTATGGAGGAAGGCGTTGTGTTTCGAACAACGAAAAAAATTCAATAATGACCGCGGTAACGGCATTGGGCGAGAATATGCGGTGTCGTGGATGGTCGCGTCATTGTGTCAATCGATACATCGCTTCGGAATGGCAGGGAAGCTCACTGCAGCATGGGAGGCTCTAGGACTTCGAAGAGAAGCTGGAAAGGTCTGTTTCGAATGCTGGTTCTGCTAATAATGATTATAACGATTTCTTCTTTAATCTTCTCGTGTGTGTTAATGATAATGTTTGTGCGTGTTCGCACCAAGCGCTTTGACAACTGGCTGGCTCATTTCCGGGATGACCGGACACCGTTTTGAACATTGAAATGTTTGGCAACGTCGCGAATTCATTGCATATGCGGTCAGTTATAACTTTAGGAGCAATCTCGGTAGATCAAGAGCGCCAGATTCCACATCATGCACTTTACAATGGAGTTACTGACTGCATACCAGTGTTTGCATCAACACCTGCCCATGCGGAGTTTTAGAAATCACTCGATTCTCCGCAGACATGCATTCCACTTAGACCGTGGGTGGGCTCGTTGCTCTGGATAGCACGCCATACTCACCTTGAGGTGGTACAGTCAGTTGTGCATCTGTCGCAATGCTGTACATGCTATTCGAGGGACCGTCTCTTGGCTTCTCTGAGCATTCTGAAGTGCCTGAATACTGTGAAACATCGTGAGCTGGTATTCAGGGATGGGCTCTGGGATGATTCCATTCCTCGCGATCGCACCAGTATCTCAGTGAAGAAAGACACCGTAACATACATTGTGAAAAGGTGTGCTTCAGAAAAGCTTACAACAATCGATTTGTCTGGATCAAGCAATTCAGGTCGGAGCACTGGCAAATCAGTGTGGTGTGCAGAATTGTGAACCAATGCTCACAGCTATGTGTATCCGTCTAGATCTTGCTATATTGACGACTCCTTTTGCTGCATCAACTCCGTTTTGACAATCGGGATGTGCTCTGCTGTGGGTTGCTAGGCGTACACATCCAGAAAGTATGTAAACTGTGGTATGCCTTCCCAGTTTTGCATCTGCTATCCAAACGAGTATTTTCGTACTGCATTCAGTACTCCAATATCTAAAAACATGTCAAGGAGGGGCAACTCACTATAAAGGGTAACAATCGATTCCCTCTAGCAGCTGATCAAGGAAGACGGGCAATTTATGCAGACTCTGGCTGGGCTATGGGGTCTATAGACAGGAAGTGATACGTTGGCAATGTCGTATACACGGATGTGACCTTTTGGCGTTGTATGATCATCATCCTATTGTGGCTACATTATCAACATAAGCAGAGCATGTTAATGTATCTGATGCCTGCAAGAGCGGATTATATCGGTACTTTTTTTGTGGGAGAGTTTGTACGGGTGCTCAAAACCATCATCATCTATATGGACAACGAGCGTGCCATGTTTATGGCATCCAGCCTTGTCACCGACAAACGGTCGAAGCACATTGATTGGTGATATCACACGACTCATGCTTACTTTGCAAAAAGATTTTTTTAGCTCGGAGAATGTCAGCAATGATTAAATTGTTCCGGATCTTATAACTGAAGGGTTGGATAAAATGAAATACATGCAATTTTCCATATCAGTACCGCAAGATATGGATTAAACATTGATGATGTACAGAAGATACCGACTCTGTTATCAATGGGTGTGTTATGGCGATAAGCAAAGGAATAGCTTCAAACTCTAGAAACAGACAATCAGCTTGAGCAGTTAGGATCAAATAGAACGTGCATCTGAATATTATGCATAGTATGTGACATTCCACCCATGTACGGATTGTATAGGTACAGTATCAAAGACTTAACGCTAAAGTCTATACTTTCTTTAGTTTCTGCATTTGCCTCTGACACCCTTGATAACACAAATCACGACAGCTCCCTGGGCAATCTACATCTCGGTGTTTACATGCGATCAACTATGGCGCGCTTGCATCATCACATGTCATCATTGGAAAGTTGTGGCATGGTGTCCCCTTTGAGTTGCGAGTGTCCGATTGAATATACGCGGGGTCCATACAAAGCATTCTTCCTTGAAATTTTCTTTGAGTCAGTTGTACTGCAATGGGAATCCCTAGCTTCATCCAATCCTTTCAAGGAACCTGTGATACCCAGACGTTCCACCTGTTTTTGCAAAATATTGCCAAGGCGTGCTCTCGAATCAGGTGTTTGGTTTGAATCGTCATCACATGTACCATCTAAATATCGATGCATGATCCACGCTTGACACTCTGGATCGTGGTTTGCTGACTTTGCAGAACCCTGCGCATCATAGCAAAGGGTGCACCATGTCATGCCGCTTGGTGTGTGAATAGTTTGACACTGATTTGTACATGTTTACTGTTGCATACTGAGAACATGGACAAAAACAAGCAATTTATCAGTCAAGGTCTGTCAAGTTTGCAGTGACTTTCATCAAAATTTTGATATACTAAGGTATTTATCACAACATTGTAACCACCTTCACAACCAGCAGTTACCTTGTTGCGGGGCAGGCCGCTTCCCTACTTGTCCAGTAGATGGGGCGCTTCCAATCCTTGAGCACCAATGAACTAGGATAAATATCGTCTAAGTCAGCCTCAGGTATGTTGGCATACACTCTTGCAACGGGCAAATCATTCCAGACTGATAAATCAATCATCGCGCACACACCAACAAAAATGCGACTCTATGTACGCACCTCGGAAACTCTTGACCCGTGGTGTGACGGGACACTTTCTCTGTCCTTATCACTGCCACTCTGCAAATCTTCATCAGGGGAATGCTTGTGCAATCCATAGTACCCTCCGTCTTCTGAGATTTCAGTCTGCTCGGTATTGCTTTCAGTGTGTCCCGAGTTGCCCCTCTTGGGTGTAACCCACCCGCCGTTCTCAGACTGGTCTTTGTTTTCAAGGGCCACTTCATCCGAAGCTCGAGGGGAAACAACACCGTCACCAGAGCACCTCACTGCGTGGTCTACACACTGAGCATCCTCATCCACATCACCATGCTTACCATCGGCGCAATCTGCAAGCCCGCATATTCGCCGAACATTTCTCATTATACTTGCAAGACAAGGATTACCAGGCAGCATGAGAACATGCCAGGGCATCATTACAATCAAACAGGCGAGCTGCGAGTCGGACAAAGCTTGTCAAGAAAGTGGCTGTAATCCTGGAATCAATGTATGACAATGGGCAACTACAAAACCGTCTTCAGTTTGTGTACCTCAACTTATGCAGTTGTTTGAGAGGGTGCAAAGAGGGTAACGCAGAATACAGTTTACCGACTTGGCTCAAAACCTGATTACAATACAGTCAACATGCTTCTGACACAGTGGTAGCAATGGCTTGACAAGTAATTCTCCACTGCAAACATGCTCAGCAATACGCGTTCTTAAGAACCTGCAAAGTTTGCTGATGCTTAGCAATACATGCCTGTAGATGATGAATGTTCATTTTGGGGCACGGAAGGTGCTTTTGACTGGGCAGGAACGCGGACTGCTGAGACGGTACGAGGTGCGCCATCTGGTGAAAAATGTCCATCTGCATGTACATTCTGCAACAAATGGGGAACAAGTCAACAATCAGATCACAATTTAATGAAACACATGGGACTTCCTGGCCAAACTCGCGAATTTCGGTCAATTAAAGTTCATCAACTCGCAGCGTCGATTGCTAATATTCACGCTTGCTCATCTGCATTGGGCCAACAGCATCCACCAAGGTTGTTGTTCAAGTTGGCATGCCCTGTAGTGCATAAAAATCTTCCACAAAAGCGTGTGGATTAAAGTCTTCCACATGAGCAAATCCCTTGGCATCACATTCAATTGACCCTCAAATCTGGCATTGTGATTAATCCACGCTATATGTTGTTTATATGTAAAGGCACACAGGCAAGAAAAATCCGCGGTTTCATAGTCATTATTGCATCATGTGTATGGACAGCGTGCCTGATACTTGTGTGAGCAGGAGTATCAAACATGTACCACACAAAACTCGTATTGCTGCATTGGGGCAAGATAAAAAAGTTCCATCACACCCACACTTGGTGAGAATCTTGTATCACCGCAAGTTTAAGGGTAAAGCATTGACGGTAGCATCCGAGATTTAATCCCACTTCATTAATCTGCCCCTGAGCCGAGAACACATCTCACCGAACATCTGCGGGTGGTCATGGCAGACCGCCCGCTCCCGACACTTGTGAGGTTTCACGTTTGTGTACAATGGTAATGTACTCTGAATTCACAGTTGTACATCATGTTAATTTCTGCTAATGAACAATTGCCATCAGGAGATCATGAGGCTGTTTCATGCCCGTGAGGACACTTTATCTTTCAAATAGCACCCCGGAGTCATACAATGGGAGGGGGTAAAGTCAACGAGGCCAAACAGGAAAAGTACAAAAAAATCATGGCGCACTTGATTGTCACCAGCACCGCTGATGTTACATGAGTGGTTAGAGTGTCCAGAGATTCTGGGAGACTTCTCTTGGTCTGGATCAGCCCGAGACTGGTTTGCAGATGAGGCGATACCTGCGCTCGCACACAGAGGCATGACAGGTGCCGCAGCGTTTGTATGCAAATCCTGAGCAGATATAAAACTTCAGCATGAAAAAGATTGACCGCAATCAACACATCTTTATAAAGCGGAAACCACAATAATCTGTATCACGAGGTCGGAGGTGCACTATGGCAAGAAAATCCAGAACACTAAATATGGTTCCAAATCACACAAAAAGAGACTGAGCTTCACATTAGAATGGAAGGATTAGCAAAATCAAGGGCTGATTCAAACGGTTCCAATGTTCCACTGCGTCGACGCTCTACCTGTAAAGCATAAGCACAAAGAGAGCACTGCACAGAGCACAGCGCACGTCACATTGCAACGCTAGAACCATACAGATCCAAAGCTCGAGTCATTCACCTTGATCATCCACTTCGGCCGGTAGCAAATGCTTGGCATGCTTGTTGGTATCACCCTCCCGTCCTTCATCCTCCACGTCCACAGTTCTGGACACTCTCTTTCTGGACAGCTCCCCTAACGCGTTCAGAATCATGATCTTGCGTTTCATTTTCGGGTTGTACATACGTTCGCGGAGAGCAACCACTCTATCCCTTTTGAGCTGCCTGTCGCGGTACACCACGCGCGCGCCCACGCAACAGAGAGTTACCCACAGAGTGGCCAGCACCCCTAGTCCCACTTGAATCTCCCAAGGGCGCACAGAATCGTGTTCTACGCGATGAGGATGCCTCCAAACCTGGGAAAAGCAGAAACAGGCTCAGCATCCCGCGTACACACCGGGGTTCGCGTCAACAGGACATTGATCAAAACAGGCTGCTCCATCTGACTAGGTGGGCACCAAGATTTGCATCGAATGGTATCAGTGGGTAATGACTCCACTGAGAGATTTTTGCAATACATTTTCAACGTCGCACCAGCTTGGTCAAGCCAGACTCGTACCCCAGTCCAACATTGAAAAGGATCTCAGGGGAAAACTGGAATCATGGCAATAGGGAGAACGGCGGACGGTAAAAACTGCAAGACAATGTGGAAGAAGCGGGGCTCGCGGCTGGAGTGAGCATCGCAACTCAGGTTTCAGGGTTGCATGGTGGCTATGTACGCTCAACTGTGTTCACGCAACATGCATTGCTCAAGTGTGTCACGCTGTGGCTGGATCCGTACTGAACCTCTACAGCCGATGTATGCTTCATCGAACAGGCATTCCAATGTACAACCACACACTTCCAATATAATGCGCACTGTCTCAACATCCATTCTCCCCATCCAACGCCCCAGCGTATTCACCTGGAAGCCGATCATTACGCTCGAGGTGATGCACGCGGCGCAGGATATGAGGAACGAGATAGTGCGGAAGATATTGACCTGCTGCACCAGGCAGGGCTGCATGCGATGGGACGCCGCCGCCAGTCCAAAGTACACGAGGAAGCATGATCCCACCATGACGCACCCGTTGAGATGGGATACGGAATCCGTGTCTTCCCAGAAGGCAGACATGCCTGCAAGCACCAGTCTGCCTTGCAACAGATGCAGCATGAACCCCGGACTGAACTTGATGTCCTGCCAAACAGGGGCAAAGGTGAGGGTCAGGGGGGCTCAGGACTCGGCTTCTGTAACCGTCAAATGCAAATGTCAAAGGGAAGGCGCTTCGTATCATTGTAAATAATTTATATAACAAAAGGCAGGCTCAGAAACCAAATATCAGTTCATCAACTTTGACTACGCAGGTATTGTCTTGGATCTGATGATAAGGAGACAAGTTGAGGGACCAACTAGCTTGAGTATTTGGGGCAGATGCTCACGGTGTGCTGTTCAGACTGTTGCAGAGTCTAGGCCTCAACAGACAACGCTCACCAGGGATGGGTCCACAAACTGGAAGTTTGGAAACAAAATGGTGGCCGCAGGGTAATAGAAGACGAGCGCAATCAGAGCCACTCCTAAGAAAGGCAGGTGGTCCGTGTCCCAGCACTTGATTTCTTTGTCGTTACTGTTCATCACCACCAATTGGTCCTCGGAGTTTGCGTCGCATACCACAATACTGAGCATCTTCAGCATGAGCGGCTGGTACAGGAGATTGCCCAGCACAGAGAGCACTTGCATATAGAACCACTGCAATGACGGAAACGCGGCCGGCTTTCCTGCAGCTCCAATGGCAAATGACCTTCTCAATACTGCACTCCAATCGATAAACTGGACACCAATGTGTTTGTATCATATCATCAAGAACTATTTGTATTGAAAACTTTCCAGCAACATCATGCAAAAAAACCAGCGACACATCAACAGACGCATAGCAATTTAAACTGCTTGCGTCATTGGCAGCAAATAAGGCAAAGAACCACCCCCAGCTGATGTTGTGTGACCGTAAATAGAGGTCCAAACAGTCTTCCCCGGTGGGCATGGGGTCTTTCTTGACATCGAACATTTCAAACACCAACGTTCAATGACAGACAAATTTGTATCCGATTCCTCTATGGGGCACAAATTGAATCGAAAGCGCACCATTGGGCAGTTTTCCAAGCTTTCCTTCTTGGGCAAGCTTCACCCCCGGCCAGGCGGCTGCAGCGTAGGCCAAGCTGATGAAGCCGCAGACATATATCGTGTTTGACCACGACACCAAGTTGACTGAAGTGCCGGCATGCAATGCGCGCATCTCCGGGTCGTCCTCGGCTTCCTTAGGAGCCACTCCCCAGTACCTATCCCAAGAAATGAGATGGGGTGGCACAAACCACACAAAAACCCCAGAACAAAGTAATTTACAAAATCGTCGGATAAACCTGAATATCAGATCAAAATCTAAACACACTAGATACATTTTTTGCACCAGGACACTACTGTCGGAAACAAAAACGTCTTGGGGCTAGTCTCATTCACAGGCTTTTTGTCATTGCTATGTTGCATGCAAACAGCCCCAACATGTATAGCTTCGGTTGTGTAGTGGCGCTGCAGCTTAGCAAGCCTTGCAAGGCACAATCAATGTACTTGTAATCACGTGGCGAGGAAGCTCACCTAAGGATGGTGGGCGAGAACGCAAACTGTGTATTGGTCCAGCACTCCACAACCAAAAGGCACATGGCTGCAAGATTTGGAATACTGTATATATGGATTCCATTTTCAATTTCGCTCATCTCCATGCGCTTAACTGCTTTGATGTGATCGTGAGCATTAATAAAGTCGTTGTCCTGCATACCCAAATCCAACCAAATGGTCTCCCATTGGATCAGAAGCAAGTCTGATATCCAGCAGGGAACAAATTGCTCTTTCTCACAATATTGGAATCCTGAGTCCTATGGGTGCTCATGCATGAAAACTCGATGTCTCAACAAACAAACGCCGAGCATCAGGATGAAGCGCATATGCTGGACCCTTCACTGGCGCACACAAGGAATGCACAGCAGCTACCAACAAGGTCGTGCAAAACAGTACACAGTCGAGAGTGGCGAAATGCATGTGTTCTTCGAAATAACCCAGAAAGATAACTTGCAAAACGTGCCCATGGCACTCAATTTTCACAGTCTTGTGCATCCTATTATTCTTTCGAACATCACACCAGATTCCAAGGCAACTGAAGGGGCCCACCAACTTCAACACGAGTTGGTCAAACGACGCAATAGCTGAGTAAATTTGCAAGGGTAGTCCATGAAGGAGCTAGCAAACGTGAGCAGGGAAGAAAATGATCAATAGCTTAAATTGGAAACACTAGTACCAGGAAACTCAAAGTTGTTACCTGGAGAGAATTCACCAAGGTGTTCACGGCATGCTCCCTGCACGTGCATACCTCAAGTCAGATACTGAACAAGGGGTGTGCATTTGCATCGTGGGCCACACATGTTCTGGCATGCTGCAAGCGAAATCAATACATCATTTAAGCTCACTGCTGGGAGATCAATAACAAAGATATCGTACCGGGCCTTCAACCTAGTTGGTTCAGGCTCTCTGGCACTCAGACTACAACGTCACGACAAACTCAAATGCTCGACTCCGAAATGCAATGAAGTACAACCGCACCCTTTACCGGACAAGTGGAAACGAGTTCGGCTTGTACCATTGTCAATATCAAAGCAAGGTACATGCACAAAGGATTCCATTAAAAAAATCCGTGTCCATTTTGTACTATTTACATGATACCATCACAGCGATTCTTAATGTTGGTGAAGCTAACACCTACCGTCTATTGAAGCACAAGCAGGATGGAGTATAGAGCAACAGTACAAATACATGATGGAATGTTGATACTTGTAAGCCTGGGAAGTGATTGCTGTAGCTTAGATATTTTCTGCTTGTTGAAGTGTGACTACTTGGTGAGCAATCTTAGTCGCTGCGAGCAGACATGCTTGGATACAACAGTGATACAATCTGTGGACATGCATCAACAAGCAGAGTTTGATGGCCGGCAAGCTCACGAGCCCACCACCTACCGATGTAACGTTACAGTTATGAAAGGGTTTTGACACATCAATCAATGGCAACAGCCCAGCAAACACGTGCTTACTGTGACGGACCAGTCCATATCTGCAGGCCGTGCATTGGAGGCTTGACTGGTGTCGGATTCAGAGTCGGTGTCAGCATCTACGTCCTCCATGCTGTGAGGTCGGGCCACGTAAGGCATGCACACTACACCACACCAACCTTCACCCCATCAGTTTCAACGCTCTTGAAAGAACATTATTGCTGTTACCTATACTGCCGTTTACAATGATACCCTACATCCCACATAGGAAGCATCAGCTTGGCACATATGTCCTTGGGTGCCCTGAGCACCTATGTGACAAACACACACAAATTTCGAGCCTGGAGACTCAGGGCGATTGATTGGGCAAGGCTTATCTCCGCCAGCCAAGGTCGCTGCGCCTGTGTTTCGCACGCCCTGAAGCAGGTACACTTCCTGACAGATGATGCAAAAATTTCTACTGCACATTGCAGAGTGCTAATGTGGCATAAGCCAGGTTTTATCTGTAAGCAAATATGAAAGCAATATTTCATTGAGGCACAGTGGGAATATGCATATGCACCCTTTTGCACAGAGATTTTCAAAGGTAAAACCGCCAGCCCATGCAGGTTGGTTTCAGTCGGCTTCTTCAAGTTGAGCAATGATTGATCACAAGCCATGCAGGCTAGCAGGTCATCTTTGGCAAGTTATCATACTAATCCTATCAAAAACTACTATGGTATGTGGCAAGTTAACATCATTGCCGCATATGACTTTACCATTTGTGCGCAAGTGCGCTCAAAAGACAGAAAAGCATAGTCTCAATGGCATTTGCGATGTGATCAGGGAAAACATCCAAAACGGTGCCTGTTAGTTGATTCAAAATCGAATTGCAAGGGAAATGAAGATTGTGGATATCTCCTTGGAGCAACATCAATGAGACTCACAACAACCCCGTACCATCTCAAATAACATCAAGTGCACTCCAAGAAAACTATTTGTAAACTTACAGCCGCCAACCATAACCGGTTTGCGATATGTTGCAAAGGCACTCAAGAGCAATTGATGACAAAACACCCCCACAGTGTAGGGTGCGAATGTCGAGGTAGCAAATGCCTCACTCACGTTCAAACAGTCGAGATTGCCACACAGGCGCTTGATTGTTCTGGCTCCCTCCAAACTGCATTTCTTCATCCTTGGCTTTTGCATCATCTTTTCCATCAACTGGGCCTACCGGTCCCGCCTTGTCAAGGCCAGATCTCCCCCTCCATACCCCTTCAAATGGGTCCTTGCCCCCCTCCGTGCGGACAAATGCCATGGCGATCTGGAACTCGAGGGCGCGCATGGTCTGCTCAAAATTGACCAACAAACGCATATTGTCT
>NHOP01000616.1:0-13929 GCA_018697155.1 Pyramimonas parkeae | reverse complement strand
TAGCTCGGCACACAAGCCCAGCCTTGATGGTTCCATGAGCTACGGACACACGCGAACTCCATGACAGGAAATCCACCTCACAGCATAAAATGGCACTGCTGTGGCAGTTCACCGGGCCCCAGGAGATCGAATCCGGAGGCATCAGCAAGATCAAGCACAGCAAGTGCATACCCCTCAAAAGGCTCAGACGACATGGTTTGCTTTACACGATCCCAATAGTAGTTTCTAAGTTAGCACAAGTCATTGTGGGAGGGCATATAATGAAGGCATCATCAACTTGGTCATCCGTTAGCGGCTAAATCGCTCATTTGTCACTGCCATGAAACAAATGCTGGAATACAGCCAGGCCATCATGATCAGGTGAAATGCTGGAGTATGATTACTTCAAGGGTTCGATCAGTTCTGTATTCAATATGTTTAGCCACATGGCGGGGAAAGTGACCTCCGGAGGTTGCACTTGTTGCACGGGTCGTGCAGGGGCATGTTCAGGTGCGATATCTTGCGTATGAAAGATGGTGAGTGCAAATTCAAGACTGTTGGACAACTCGCGACGTTTCCTCAAATGAAACTTGCAGTCGAATATCTACTGCAACCCGTCCATTAGGAATGCTGCCACGCACTTCTTGTGACAAGCATGGTGGACTGCATTCCCAACGTAGAATCGAATTTGAATAGTCAAGCTCATTACCACCTGGTGACTGCATTTAGTGTCTAGTTCACACAGTGGCGGTACAGTGTCCGCCCACGCCCGCTCTTCCCGTGAGAACTGCTTGGATGCGTTGAACACGTCCTACCAGATGCTGTCCATCAGAAAAGTTGGTTCCATTCTTGTGCAGCTAATGCAAGAGCTATTTACTTGTGATCGGCACGTGAAGATGTTTGCGTCAATTACCTATCGGCATCTGCTTGTCAATCGACAGACGTGTGTGTGCACTCAACTTGCAGATGTCAACACTGAGCTATCCTGCGGCAGTAAGGTAATTCCATAAAGCCGATTTTAAGATTTTCACAGGACCCAATCCCCTCCTGTAGGCCACGCTGGGCTACCTCAGTTAGTGCAAGGTAGCCCAGACGTAGCGGAAGGTGATTGCGCATCCACAACCAACCCAGAAAGAGTATCTGTAAGCAAAGACGTGATGGATTATCAAGAGACTGGCGTTTACCACGGTGGCTGTGCGATCTGGAATGATGCTGTATGATCCAGCTTGTTTACGATATCCAAATGATCGTTCTGTTCGCTTGATCAATATGTCCATTTCGCTTTCCTATTAACTCGTTGTTGTTGATTCGAGATGGTATGACAGAGAAGCTACCAGACGGCATTGTGGGTGTCACAATCTAGTCATCAAGTATATTGCCAGGTGCAAGTAAATTATGTGGGCGAGCACTCGAACAGGTTTGCAGACTGCGCTACATAATGAAAAGGAGTTTTCTGATTGGAATGATGTTTCTCGCGTTTTTCGAGTTGCGGACGAAGCATATCTATAATCAAAGGAAAGTGAGTTCAACCTGATTGGTTTGGGCTGAAAGGGTAAATCTCAAAAGCTCTAGAACCTTATCTTGGCCCTTTTCGAACACCCGAAATGGGCCATTCTCAAAACCCATTTCTCATGCATGTGAGTTGGATCTACCAGCAAACATGCGATTCCACCCTGTCGTCCACATTTAATACTTGATGAGTCAAAGTAGCTGAACAATTTCTGGATTGTGTTTTCCACTATATGGAACCGTCAGTAGTCACTGATAGGTGTTAAGCTTTTTCTGAAACACTGAAAACATATAACAAATCTTCCCTTCACAAATGTCAATAAGATATTAAGCATGTAATATCTAGTGCGCTCGCAAGATCGTCCATCGATGGAAACGTTCTTGGGTGACAGCAGCGTGCTTGGCGCGTTGCAAGGATCTATCTCAGGAATTTCTGAACTCGGAAAGAGATGCAAAAGGAAATTTGAGTGTTCTACTTTCACATTTGATGTAAGCACTCATCGCCAGAGGCCGTATCCAGAACTGCCAAGTAAGCTAGATTGATGAATTGATGGTGACAGTCAGTCTGAGGTCAGAACCCAGAGAGAGGTTGGGAGATAGGAAATACTTCAATTAAACATGCGGGAGAAAACAGTCAGGAAACCAGGTGACTAATTCAACGATTTGGGATATATATAGAAAATTCTAGAGTATTGGACGTATCGAACGTGGCACTCCAGTGTCATGATGAGAATGCTAAGTTGAGACCGTATGTAACGATGCCAGCACTGTTAAAAGCATGTGTGAGGTGAACAGTTTGGAGCACAATCGTCATTGTCGCTTGCCGTGGAATCAGTTCATCAAATGAGTTCACGACATTTTTCTAGTAGGAAGCCCCAAATACAAAGGAAAATTTCTTTCGAAATTGGCGCTTTGTTACGGTTTGAGACCCGATTGGCGATGAATCTTGGATTGATTGGAATACTGCATATGTTTTCTTTTGATTGCGGGAGCCAGTCTTGGTATCTGGTTTTCTTTCAACGGAGGAGCAATGTAGCGAGTCATCCCTTTGGCGTTCCTTACATCAATTGGCACAGGAATAAACCCTATACATCATTTGATCTTCCCATATAAGCACTGCGAGTTTGTTGGTTAATTCACATGGCTGACGCAACAACATCCAGTGAGGCGATCATTTTGTGGCATCAGTATTCAATGAGGCATCAACATACCTGCGGTAAAGTGCCCCTGTTTTAAGAGGTTCGATATCTAGAACCTCAGCACGGTCAAGTCACACTTGGTGATGTGGAGTACATCATGAATATCAGCAAATCCTCAACATGATGCTTCAAGAGCTCGCCAACGTGCCAGGCACATTATCAGATGGTATGAATGCCAAAAATGGTTGGATCACGCCATTTGAAGGTAGATAGTTGACAAGATTTCCCATATTGAATGTGTATCCGACAATTGTTGAGCCTAAGGCAACCTGTGAGATCGAATTCCGAACAGGCCATATGTTCAATCAGCCAACCGTATACCTGAGCGTTGACTTCAGCATCTTCGTACTCAACATTCCTGTATTGCAGCAGTTCACGGATTGAACGCAAGTGGTCAAGGCACCATATTGATATGATAACTTGGTCATCAGTTCCAAAACATGATGTCGGCACATCCGAGGAGGGCTGCCATGAAACATCCAAATCTTGTATATTGAAAAAGAGACCCCTCCAATTACAAGCGGTAATTTGTGCTCAAGGAATCGATCCGTCAACCAGGGATCGTCATTTGCACTCAGTCCAGGATGTTGTGCAGAGTGCACGATTGATGCCGTGTTTGGGTATAGAATATGCTTGCGCTCAACTGTCAATCCTTTGAGACCGCAGATATTTTTCATGTCGGTATTGTTGTGAGGTATCTGAATGTAAGAGCACGCAAGGAGTCTTGTAACTTGGTTGATTTACGATCCAAACCTGTCGAACAAGTGCGATTAGGTCATTATTATGGCAAGGATAAGGCTTTACATGCAGTCGTCTATGACACTGAAGAAGACAGCTGATACTTGCTAGAAGTTTGAACACATGTGAACTCAAGTTGCCAAACATCATGACAACACGACCGGATCAATTCTACACCAAGAGGCAAGAACGCAGAGTCTTTCCGAACTGCACTATCAGCTAATGGCTGTCGCCTCTTCATAGATTCCTTAATCGTGTGCGTTTTTCTAGGTGTGGCTGCTGCTTTTCCAACCCAAAAAATTCTCAGCCAAGACAATTGGATGTTTCTGACTGAAAATTCTCGGAGGCGCGCACACATAGAGCTAAAGTACCGGTATCCTTCACAATGTCGGCGAGGCACTAAACAAAAGTGGAGGCTGTTGGAGTCGCGGTATCGTCCCCTACCACCAGATTAAGCCAGGAAAGCTTGATCCAGCCAGCGCTACCGAAAAACAATGCAATCATTCAAAAATCGTTCAAAGGCATTCAAAGGCATACATTTACCTTGGACGCGTCCGTCGATTCCGCGTGTACTTTGAGCTTCGAGTGTATTGATATCCTACATGTTAACGGATTATGGATGCTTGTTCACCTTCCACCAAATTCGTGCCGTTTGATATCAGTGCACGGCTTGTAGGTTTAGACTGAAGTTGAAAAATTGGCTTCATGCTGTTCACAATCCGCTATCTGCCCCAGGAAAAGCTCAATTCTGGTGGCAGCAGTTTTCGCATAACCAAGCTGCTCTTGTTCCTTGGGAGCTTTGCACCCTAATATACACACTTTTCGAAACAACACTATGTCATTCACAAGTAGATAGCTTTTGCGGCAGCTGCAAGAGCATGAAACCAACTCGTCTGATGGACAATATCCGGACATGTTCCAAGCTAGCGCAGTTCTCACAGGAAGGAAGAGCGGGAGTGGGTGGACACTATACCTCCACTGTGTGAAACAGACACCAAAAGCCATCACTTTATGGTGATCTACTTGACTGCTCATACTAGAAAGTAGTGTAGCGATTGGATCAACCATATTGATCACAGGAAGCACACTGCTGCATGTCTCATGGAATAACAGATGTTTGAGGGCAAACTCAAGGGAAACGCCTTGAAGGTGGTGTAGACGCCTAGCGATCCCAGGACCGTAGCCACCGTGCTTTATCCGATATAGTTTAGGCCTGAGAATGGTGTTGCAGCACAAGCGCATAACGTAGGACTTCCACAGGCCAAATGTTTAGGATATAATAATATACGTATGCATGGATGCTGCTGACCTTAAAGTGATAGTGAACCAGTATCGGTATGGTTGTTTTTGCAAAGTTGCGTGCTTGGTACGTGTGTTGATATCTGTTGAGGCTAAGAACTTTAACCTGAAGTGTGTCATCATGGTGATTTAGCCGACATCATGCACACATATGCGGATAAGTTATCCATCCAAGATGTGCTACGTTATCATGAAATGATGGGAGAGGCACAATATCTTGCGTCCCAAGAAGCAGCTGCAGTCTACGACACTGGCAGCTGTTTGAGTCATGGCAGTGTATCGTAAACCGTTTTATGATGCATACATGATTTGCCTGCCCGCAATAACTTGTGCTACCTTAGAAAGTACCAATAGGATTGCGAAAACCAGACCATGTCGCCTGAGCCTTTTGAGGGGTATGCACTTGCTGTGCTAGATCTTGCTGATGCCTCCGGATTCGATCTCCTGGTGCCCAGTGAACTGCCACAGCAGTGCCATTTTATGCTGTGAGGTGGATTTCCTGTCATGGAGTTTGCGAGTGTCCGTAGCTCATGGAACCATCAAGGCTGGGCTTGTGTGCCGAGCTAGTGCGCTGGATCTTTGCTGGAATCCGCGACATGAATTGTTTAAACATGCACAACAGAAAGCAATAGGACCCAAAGCCATGCATGCTGTGGCCCATGCGGCGACACCGAATCTGGAAAGCCTGATAAAGGTTCATATCTTCGATTCCACAATTGTGAGCGATCAATCAAAATAATCCAGGCGGCTGTTGCGTGCCGAATGCTCTGACTGCATTCCCAATCAGCCGTACAAGTATATCGTGGTAAACCAACTTAAATGCGATACTTTGGGGAATTAAATATCTGCTTAGAAGAATCTGGACAGATGCGGTTGGGGTTACGTAGGAGTATGATTGAAACATAGACACGTACAAATGTGTTGTTAATGACGGCGAAGTGGACGCCGAGACCTGGTGCATGGGTAGCACCAACAATGGGAGAACTGATTTACAACCATGCCTAAGGGAACCATGAAGAAAGCGTCACAAGATCCAAGTACGCGTGCAAATCCAGCAGCCACCAAAACTTATTTCGGATCAAGGTGTTCTAATTGTTGATCTTGATGGTACTGGACATACCACTTCGCATGATAATTGGAAATTGCCTAATGCTGACTTCGAAGCCTTGGGTGCCGAGCACGAAATTGAGATTCTTCAGCGGATGGTTTGGTATCTATATGTCGCACTTGCAATAGCAACAATTGACTAACAAGGCGTTCCAGTGCCTTTAGGTGGGAGCACGAGTGCTTGGTAACCCAAGGTTCTGGGCAGACTTGATATCCCATGTTGCGTTTAAGGAGATTTCAGATCACAGCAAGCGCGCACTATGGAATCCTTTTGTATCTTGTAACTTAGTCACATTTGCTGCATCGCTTAGACATTGTCGCCGCGTATCAATAAAGCTGCAATATTTTCACGCATCCAGCTTTCCTATCATGAACACCTGAAGCCTGTTGGTGGCGTTTGAAAAAGTGATGGGTGAGTGTTTGCTCAAGGTTCTCCACAGTCTATCCTTCGATTTTGTCAAGATTTTCTTAAACATACAAGGCTAAACCAAGTTCAGTTTCTGCGTGATTGTCTTGAGATCTGCCATCTGCGTCAGTACGTCTTCAGGAACACACATTTGCATGCCAGCCCACTTGCACATGTTCCCGATCTTCCTCCGTTTGGCTCGTGTTCTAGATACCCAAACACAACAATGCGAAAGTCTATGCTCTAAGCTCGAAGTGAGACATGCACGCAGGGGATGCAGTCCCCGTTCTCGTTCGAGTATACAATACAGGACGCATGCATGATGGAAGCGGATTGTGAGTCGACTTATGTGTTCCACGTTGCTCACATGGATCCAATTAAAGCATGTGGCCTGGAAAACGTTGCTCAAGGCTTTAATGGAGTTCTCAAACTTGATACTTCGGGGCACAGGGTGCGCAAGATCATAGCAGTGTTTGTTCGTGGTGCATGAGCTCAAACCCGCCCAGCAAAACCTCCACTGACCACATCAAGAACCTCCCGTATCCATTTCGTGATGCCGTGCCTTATGATTGAAAGGCAAAACTGCTGTCACATGCTTGGTACTGCGAAATGCAATGAGGAGACGCTACATAAACTCGAATATCTATACTGTAAAGAGATGAGCAGATCGCATTTGTAGTCGATCTAAGCAGATCGCATTTGGCACCTTGCCTTGTAGTCCGGAGGTTACATGTTCAAATCCAGACAAAGAGGATCATGTAGCTATGTTTATTCTGTCATTGAGCGCACCTACCACCTCCACTAAGCGCTTGGATCTGGGCACAGTCAAATTTGCTTAGCTCGAGTATAACTCTGCATGGAGCACGTTGGCTAGTACCCTTGCACATGGAGGAGGTGGGTATACACTGAACCTCCTCCACCCGCTCATGGTTGTGATGCTCTCATCTCCCTGATACACTTTTTTGAACATGGCATGACTGATGGCACCAAGTATAATCTGTTGATAGTATTGAATGATGAAAGTGGTGAAGTCTTGCTTGAATACTCGAAGCAGGCCGGCAATGTGCCAAACATCATACCAGTGCTTGAGCTGGGGAAACACCGTCTATGGTTGCAAGGTCAGCAGGTAAACCTCGGGCATCCCCCTGAAAGTGTAGTCGCCATAAGCACTGTGTACATTTTTGTGCCATCAATATGAAAGCTATTCGCGTCATTTCAAATATACATATCAGGGCAGCTTGTGCAAGGATTCTTTTGAATTTCTGGCATTCATTTCAACCCAGATGCCTTAAATAATCCTGCGACGTTGGACTCGTTCCCCCTTGAGAGAATGCTGATTGTGGTCCCAAACAAGCTGGATATCAAACCTCTGCTCCTGAGCCCTCCGCTTGTTCGCAAGGTTTGGCTGCAGCTCAATGCTGATTTGCGTTCATGATCTTGGACATTTGTTTCCCTGAAGTGCCAATCGTCTTTTCTTGATTAAAACAAGATTGCAGACCAGTATGCTATACATCATTGCATGTTCAAGAATTCGAACTTGACTTGGTGTGCTCAACCCCTGATCTATGTGTCTATCATCAGAACTTGTTTGCTCTGGTCCATTTGGATAATCATGAAGTGGCATACTCTGATTAATCATATGGTGCTGCTTGGCTGCAGCACCTCAAGGGTGTTCGTGATATTGACGATTCAACAGATGCCCAGCTGTTGGGAGACGTAGCACATCTATATCAGAAAAGGAAGGATCATAAGCCAACATTGAGAATACAACCATGAAATATGGATATTTGTATTCACATCCAACCATGGCGTGCAGGGTTCAAAGGCCATAATTCCCCCAATATGTGTACATCTTCACATGACCACTTCTAGAGCCGCTCCCACCACCTCCATCCTGTTTCAAAGATAATAGGATCGTTACTTGGAATCGTTCCGAGAATCTTCAGAAGACATGCGGAATATTGTGTACTTGGTGCAGTTCTGCAAATTCTGCATAGCCGGGACCATTCTCGTTGCACTTTGTGTCTTGAAGTGGTTGCACACTGTCAAAGGGACCCAGCTCTCAACAGCAGACTGCAATCTGCTCTCCTGGACCGTCATATCAAACAGAAGCTGTGCTCGGATTCCGACTATGTGAAAATGGTATGAAGATTTACAATGTGATGGTTTTGAACGGCGATCTGGTGGCTTGGTATACACAATAGAAGTGCGCTTTTATGGCAACTTGCAGTGAGGCTCATTTGTTGTTCTGAAGCATGTCAGGATTGTATTTCTTTGTTCCAATTGTTTGGGAGTGCATGTAGGTACTCATACCCATCAACATCTACTTGCATCCGAAGGGCAATGTTCATGGCATTGAATCTGCTTCACGACAAAAGGTCCGAGCATGTTGACCGAAGGAGCCTCGTGATGTGTTGCTACATCACCAGGGACTAAGTTGGCACTATATTGCTTTGGCACTGACCTTACGATTGCTGAGATCAGGACTGCAGAACGTGATTCTCTCGTAGTTCACCAATATGCTTCTCCAAGTTGTGGAGATCACGTCATATGCATCTCAAGCCTTGTGACTTCACAATTATGGGGCGACAAAGTACTAAGAAGCAACCATGTTTAGTTCTCAGGAAAGTAAGTTCTACTAACGGAGCCATGTAAATATAAGGTTACCACTTGAATGGAACACGCAATTATAGTCTGATCTTAGGGCCATTAGTGTACAAGGCGTAGAGACCTACATGACTTTGGTGCACGCCTTTAGCTGTAATCCTAATAATGTTGTGTTCCGTGACATCGTGTGCTTCAGCGCATCAAAATAAAACGAAGTAGCACAATCATCTTGCATTCAATGGACAGGAGAGTCCAGCCTGACAATCTGGTATTGATCAGCAGGCAATGCTGATACTTCGCTTGATCAAGAGGAGGACGATAGGCTACGTTGGCCTGCATACATCCGCCGAACACGTTTTCCTACACGCTGGAGTGGTAGCTGAGGCATTGCCGATAATGACAGCTCGCGCGGTTCTGATCATGTAACAGCCAGTGCAGGATTCTTTGCTATAGCTTTCTTGTCGAGCCATATACACAAGACGTTCTGCGTTTTCGCATTTGTTCGGGTCGTATCAATCGCACATCTGGTACGTATCGCTACCCCTCTCGACATTTTCTTCTTTATAGTGAAGAATATTTTCCACATTCACATGGGTGGGGATGAGAAACTGTTATGAGCGCACAGTTTTTGCTGCTGATGAGGTTAACGACTTAATTAACCGGGTCCCTAGAAATAGCAATATCTGGCCGGAGGAAGCACTGAGCTGACGTGGAAGATGAGTTGTCGAGGAAGTTGCGATGCGTCGGCTCTGGGTTCGTGGTTAGCGGATCGGAGGCTCCGAGCGGCGAGAACCGATCGAGTGGATCACGCACTGTCATTTGCTGAAATGCTCCACGGTCCATGTTTGTGCACGATCCAGTGCTGACGGGATCTCTACTGGCCATTGAACGGGCTGTGCACACAAAATCCGATTGAAACACATCCACCCAGTTACCTGTGGATGGATCGATAGTGTCATTCGTGTTCGATTGTTTCGGCTGAGAGGTATTCGGCAGCACGACACTCTTGTGAACCACCATAACTCATGGCAATTGTTTAGGCGATTGGCATGATCACTCGCTAATCGAAGATGACCCGCCAGCCAGCATGGCATTTGACAATCTGAAAATGTCGGCGGAGGCAGAAACTACACATGTTGGGTTCAAACAACCACCATGAATCCAGGTGGTGTACAAATTTGGCGGTGATAAAGGCGATTTGTGAAATCACCTGCTCTACGATTACGCCCCAGCCCGCATGGCAATCGAAGAATCTTAGCACTATTATGGCCTTTGGTTAATCGTCGGTCAACACAATACCGACCCATGTCGGCGCTTGAAGTCCGACTTGCCGCGAATCAACCTGACGCCCAACCGCTATGCGCGACGGGATGGTCGGCTAGAAGTTTTGTATATAGAAACGAACTTTAAACTGCCGAACATCACGGTTGTTGAGGCGGTTGGCATACTCAAGCGCGTATCGAAGACGATTCACCAAACCTGTGCGGTAGAACTTCGATCGCGAGTTTGATAATTCTCATCACCCGCATATGTGATGAGCGAGTATTTTGGGTCTAAGAACAGCTCCCCGGGTCGCCACGGCTGGTAACTGCGCTTCGACTGAGTTCAGCTTCCTCGTTCCACGACCCTACAAAGAGCGGCACGTTGAATTTCATCATTGGAATCTGCTCGCGCGAACCGAGAAAGCAATCGATTTGCATCACCACTTGCAACAAGAGAAACCGTTGCCCAATGTGACACAACTCTTATGCTCGACCGCAACCGCTTCAAAAGGTTGTGCTCGTCTCGAAACATGATTGAATCGTTTTCGCAAAGTGGCTCACCATCGACAAAGACTTGGGTGTTTATTCACGATCCCCAGTTCCAACGATTTTCCGAGGCGCTTTTCCCTGCGAGGTAAGAGTGTGTTCTGGACATCCTGAGCGTCTTCGTAGTGTGTGAGGAAATGCATTAGCTACGCAAGCACTTGAAATCCTCCAAAGCAAACAGCACACAAAATGTTCGCTTTCCCGAAAACCACGTTTGGATGCAACGCTTTGCGAGGGACGTGCGAGCGGAAAAATATCCGCCTTCACTTGTGTTTACGACCCTACGCATCCATCCAGTCAAGTACCACCATGACAGGTGCAGACTCGGCCGATGATATATCCAAGCCATGCTAGCTTGGCGGGTCATCTCGAAGGCCATGATGATTTGGTGGGTCGCCTTCGAATAGCGAGTGAATACAGGAGTCTGCGGACCGATCACATGATAGGTGTTGCGTCCACATACGATCTATCGATCGTGACCCTGGGTCTTTGGTCATGTTGATTAGCGAGGTACTGTACCAACCGGCCAAATACAAGAATGACCACCGGTTTCTCGGGCTTATTCCGTTGTCTCCATGGTTTGAACCGGAAATGAACTCTGCATCCATGAACTCAGCCGAGCGGGTCCGTGCTCGATTTCTCAATTCGTGGTAAAGGTAATCAGTTCGTAGAATTAGTACCCCACCTGCACGTGGCCGTACGCCCCCTGCTCCTTCAAAGCCCCGACCCGCCCGCCCACGGACAGTCTGTCATGTGCCGGCAAACCGCCACCCACAGGTCTTGTCCCACCTAGACACCTGGCTCGCGGATTGAACTGTGCGCACGTTCAGAAACAGCCCGCTTCAAGTTTCAGCAGGCATTCCAAACTCATGACGAACCCCTTCGAATTCGATTGAGCGCACTCGGATACGAGTTGAAGCCGCTTAGCTTTTGCGTTAGTTCTTCTGGGCGCAGATCGAACTGGCGGGAGCTTAAGTCATCGCTTCCTGGGTTTCCCGCGCATAACACATTTCGCTAAGCTCGCACAACGCTTGGTGAATTTGTTCGACCTCTGGGCACAGTGGTCAAATCGAATCACCCTTTCATGGGGCAGGGAGGGGTTGCTACTTCGGCAATTCCCCCTGCCCCTTATTTGCACGAGGCGTGAAGCAAACAGTTCAACTTGTCAGAGTATAAACATTTGCATGAAAATCATAAAGATGTAGAACCATCATTTTTTTTGGATTTTTTGGGGTGCAGTACAGCGACTCGTGCTTTCATATCACTGACATGGAGCATGACAGGCAACTTGCCACAGGCAGGAACCAAAACATGATTTCCCAAGGAAGCCTGTTCAGTGAAACTACAACACAACATGGCCCAATGAATCAAAAATATGCGTCCATGACAATGCATGAATCGGCGGTTACATCAGATACATTTGGCCGGGGTCCTGATCCGCAGCAGCACACAAGCAACGCTGCTTGGCCTGCGCCACCTCAGCAGATGTGTGCTCAACAAGGTGCCACAATTGGTTTTCACTATACCCCTGGAGTGTCTTTTCATTATCATGTACAGCCTGGTCCTACGCAAGAGATGTCTCATTTCGCGGCCTCGCAACAACCACACCATTCGGTGTTGTCTGGTTGGCAACAGACCAGCTTCAACCAACATTCTGTTCCTATCCTGCCGCCTGCCCAACCTTACCCCATACGAAATCCCAACGATCCCACAATGCTTCCAGCGCCTGCATTTTCTCCATTTGCGACAAACCACAACCTTCCGTACCAAGAACTGTCATACAGTCAGCAAGTCCTCCAACCTCTACACCGACAGCAGCAGCCACAGCATCCACAAGAACAGCAGCAGCAACAACCGCTCAGGCCGATGCAGTAAGTAGCCGGCTTATAAACAAGTATTAGCATTGTTTGATTTCCTTTTAACCGTAAGCCCCCCCGTGTGTTCAACCCTCTGCACACCCTGCAGAGCTGCGTGTGCCTTGAACAGTCAATGTTTTTCAAAGGTGTGCAAAACATAAACCTGCATGTCATCCCTATGTTCTGTTTTGAGAAAAAAAGAAGACATGTTGATGGAAATCATTTTCTGCACGCCGTAAAAATCGTGGTGTTATCCAGTCCAGCAACAGCGAATTTTGGTTACCAAGTCTCCATGTGCGCAGAGAATCGTTTTTCGAGCCATTTCAATACAAGGCAAGGCTTTTTGTTTTTGTTGTTTGGATAGGTTGCCCTATCCTGATGTGTGAAAGGTACTACTAGGAAGACAAGAGTGCAAGGGAGCACAAGGGTTGAGTGAATTTGCGTGTAGTTAAGGGCATCCAAATTTGTGTGCATGCACTTTTACTTGCCTTGGCTCGTGCTTTTTGCTTGGTGATGAAGAGCGCCGCACATCAAAAAAAATTGCAAGCGACTCTTCTCCCCCACAAAACAAACTCGAGCCCAATGGATTATATCTTTCATGGTCCTCGGCCAGTAAGCCCTCCGTGCATCCCAATACAACCACAGCCTGCATATCCCAGCTTGGTTTGTAGCACTGCTTGTGTTTCGGCCGGCATCTATGCGTGTGATCGACCTACCACTTACAGACAGCAACGTCATCATCAAGGTGGGCCGCCCACAATGCTTGATTGGTACGCTCTTGGTACCTTGCATATGTTGCTTTCACGCGGCCTTGTGGCTCAACGTTGCTGCAGGAATGCCCCCCCCTCCTCGTCGGGCCCCATCGAGGTGCAGCTGAGCGCCATGTCGGAGTCCCTGCCCACGATTGCAGAGGCGCTGAGCAAGTCCTCCTCCATCAACTCTCGGGAGGAGGTGCACGTACAAGGGCAACGCGCCAGCCTGCAAGCTGCGGGCTTGGGCTCGCGCACTCCCTCCACCAGCAGCCTCGTCGCGGAGGCAAACCAGCACCACTCAGCAGCGGTGAGGGTCCGAGCATTGCCCTCCAGGATGTTGGTGCACGTGTGTAGCCTCGCTCTGTTTATGTTCTGAGTGTAGGTCGGAGTCGCGCTGCTGGCCCAAGCGTTATTCAGTGCATCGTTGGTACGTCTTTGGGCGCAGAAAGCTTCTCATTGTGAGAGATGTGGTATCGCAAGTACCGTGCTTGGGTGTTTAGTAGGGCCTAACTTTCAGAGCATGGATCGGTTGACCCTGTGACATCCTCAGGCATATTGCGTCTTTCTGAAGCACAGCGGGAACAAGACCACCTGCAGCGGTCGACCTTTTTGTGTTTCATTTCGTTTGTAAATGCGTGCTGATGGTACAATCGGTGCATGTTCAGCACT
>NHOP01000615.1:0-13933 GCA_018697155.1 Pyramimonas parkeae | reverse complement strand
ACATGATTCTTCCTTCTTGAAAAAAAATCATGGAGAGCACTATGCACATCCTGAAAATGAACAAAGCACATCAAACCTCAAAGCATCTTCAATGTGCTCGCCAGCATCTTCATCCTCCAATTCGTTGGCCTCCAGCGCCTTGCGAGCAAGCTTTTCATAGATGTGCGTAAAATTTGAGCCAATCACTGTGACTGGAAGCGCAATGCAAAGAATCCCTGCCAACTGGCAAATCATGCCAAGCACCTTGCCTGGGGCGCTTTTTGGCACCATGTCCCCATACCTGTGCAAGGCTGATTGTGGGGATCAATTTTGTCTATGGGCTTATTGAAAGTAAACCGGAACCCAGCAACAAGCCAATCAAGAAATATCGCTGACGATACAACATATCACAAGAACTGAGCATGCTCTACATCAAGCAAAATCGCTCACCCCACTGTTGTCATTGTGACCAAGGCCCACCAACATGACTGCGGAATGGACTCGAAAGGACTCTGCTCGTACACATCTGTACACCCTCTTGGGTATGCTGTCTTGCCAGCCTCTGCACACACGCATGCAACCACCATGGTGAGAGTTTGAGCGAATGTAGAATAGCTTGCTTCAAAACAACAGTCTGCACACGTGTGTTCCAAATTTCAGAAACGTAATACACTGTTTCGATGTCCACACCTTCAAATACGGAACATTCACGAAACACCATACGTGCAGGTTTCGCGTTATGATTTACAGCCTAGACACAACTATGCATACAAGAAGTGGCAAATTTATGAGTGCGAGTTTCAAGCAGCAATCTGCATTTCAGTAACAAGAATGGTTTCGCAAGCTAACTACCAGAGAGAATAGGAATTGGAAACTTGAAATGGAAATTGTTGTCTCCGGTATCCGCTGGCATGCCCGCGGATCCTTCGGGGCATGCCCAAGTCTGCGTTTTTGTGCAAACGTAGGGGCACTTGTACGCCACCTATCACAACAACACACAACCCCTACACATTGACATTTGTAGCCTCGAACATGTGCATTCCCGTGAAAAGACACACCAAACCAGAATTTACAACCATATTAATACTCTGCATCCAAATCATGGTGAAACAAGTGTTTGCATAAACATATCACCCACAATCGCGATACTTGGTACATACTGGATCGTCACAACGAACGCAACTCATCTGCCATGAAATGGATATGGACACAAGATTGCACACACAGCAAACCTTGCGCATCCAAACACCGAGAGCGTGGTCGAATTCCCCGCGCTCCAGATAGTACCTGCATTTTGTAACGTCGGGTGCAGGGTATCTTCACGAATCGGCTGCATCAACTGGCTCGTAACCAGCGTGCGAACATGGCACAGTCTCACAGGATGCCGTCATGTGGGCACAACTAACCATGACCACATGCATTGAGTATCCCTGATAGGACAGGAGAAGACACTACACATATTACTTCAGCCTACACTTCAGGTTGCTTGCACGGTGCACGAGCAGCACGAGTTGCGCCATAGTATAATTAAGCGTCCAACACCCCGCAACATCATCGCAACATGAATGGTGCTTACATGCATGTGGCGAAGAGCAACATGACGATGCACGTCATGAACACAAGCATGTACAACGGACGTAAAGACTTGTTCAGCGTCTTGGCCAGTAACTCCATGGGACCTTGTGACACCTGCGGCACAAATAGTGGGCACAATCCAAGCACTGATCACAACCGTCACTTCAAAGCTGAAAATAGGCTCTGCGAAAGCCGCGACGGGCGTCAGCGATGCTCACCCGCAAAACGCGCAGCAGTCGAGCAAGCCTCAGCACGCGCAGCGTTGCAAGCCCAGGAACCTGCACATTGAAACAAACAACAGACAACCTCGAATGTATGATGAAGCACATGCGCGATTTCAGCAATCGCAACCGCAGCTGATCACTACAGGGGCATGGGATGACTCTTAGCGGCGTTTGCCACTAATGCAACAAATAAGTCACAACAGGTTGTGCAAACACACCCAGGTACAACGAAACAAATGCACCAATACTGTACCACCGTCATTGCAAGAGCCCATATGGTAACGAATCTTCAAGGAAACTACGCCTCTTCTCACCATTGAACGTTCTGAGCGGACATTGTTTTACATGCAGGGGGCTCACAGCGCAAGGCAAGTTCGTTGGAACCATATAAGTGCCTGATGTTGACATGTCAACACATTTTCCTGTAGAATTTGCCAGAGTTTCAGGAGCGTCCGTGTTTCTTAGAAACACCCGTGAACACAGAGTGCATGAACTCTGCGGTGTAGACTGGCTGTACTGGCGCACAAACAACCCTTTAACCATCAGCCACAGATTCAGAAATCTCACTTTGATCCAGTTCTGTACAGTAGATGGACGCAGGCGTACCTGGAGGCCGGCAGCTACAAGCTCGATGTAGAACGGCAGAACAGAGACCAGGTCAATCATGTTCATCATGTCATAGAAAAACTCCTGTACCTTGGCGCGCATGTCCATCGTAAGTGAAGATATCCATGCACGCACTCTGGCGACTAGTGTATGGATCTCTCCCTAAATCGGTTCGAATGAGCTATGTGATAACAAGGTTCCAATACAATTGTATGCAACAGAATCCAAATAGCCACTGCGACGAAAGCTCGTAGCAATGGATGAAGTATCATTCGCTTAGGAGATCACCTGCGGGTTATCGTCCACAACAAAGCGAACGACGAGCTCGATGCTGAAGCTGGTGATGCAAACCGCCTCAACAGCGGTGAACGCCTGCAAGCAGCCCACACAGTGCTGATTTCAAATCAGAAGCACAGCGCGAGATATTTCAAGAACATGATCAGGCATATCACATTCCTGCCATGCCGGCAGGAATTTGTCACAAACCTGGGTTCCGGCAAACAATTCTTCATGGCAGGCTCACAAAAGCCAGTTAGAATACATGCGCGCAGCTACGCCTCTTTGGTTGCCTGACAATTGCAATATTTCTGGTGTGCGATTCAGGTGTCATACCACTGAACGGATAACTTCCACGGAAGATAAATGTCCTCAGTAGATGCACTGCGCACCGTAAACTTGCTGGAGTGGGTGTAGTACTCGGGGAGAGTCTCCCAACAGAAACAGATGGTAGAAACTAGAATAAGCACCAGAATGGTGAGTTGAATGACCTGCGATTCAACTCACCAGCAAAACACTCCTCACGCAACAGTTTCCCTTCCGGTCTGTGCAGCAGCAGCTGCAAGCTCATTCAATGTGCAATTTGGAAAGTCAGGAAGGATGATGCAACTGCTCACAAAGGTTGGAGGTCAGAGTTCCAGACCCGAATTGCACACTAAAACGTGTGGCTGCATGCTTGCCCACATGTCCGAGACTCAAACCCAATGGGGCAGTATTGTCAACTGTGTAATCCAATGTGCACTCTTGCGCTCGCCATCAAGGAGCAAAGCAAGCGTCTTCAGATAACAGGTAGCACAAGTGAAACTAGAAGTAATGCAAGTGTCATGAGCGGGTCACCAGGGCCGCGTGCGAGGAGGAAGGCTCATTGAGGATGAGGTTGATGCGCGTGCGCAGTGGCGGCAACGGCGGTGGCGGGGGCGGCTTGTTGCTCTGCAAGGAACACGACGTGGCCGCCGTGCACGTCGGGTCTACGGCTCGCAAGCGCCCCATCACCTCGTCCACAAATGCACCCTCAATGGCTGCAACCACCATCAGCGGCCTCCACAGAGCATCCCGCACCTGCGAGCGCTCACAGGAAAGGAGTGTGAGACGGAAGTAGCGGAAGCCGATGCTGGAGCGTTTGCGCAGAATACGATGCGACGGCAGGCGGCTAGTGCAGCGCCTCGATGTGTTCTATGCGTGCGTTGTGCATGACCCCAGCGACTCTCCCCGCGACTGTGGTCGCAAAGTACGCGCCGCTTGCGCACGTGTGCCGAAATCCCACAAGGAGCATATGCGCATCCCTGGCATATCGCGTGGTGGGGGCCAAGCATCAGCTAGGGCGCATCTGACCAAAAGCCACAGAAGCGGTCAGAACGATCTTGATCACACGAGTCCGTGTAGCTTGGTGCATGGCTGGACCAACAGACTCCACAACGAAATTGAACAGTATCATTCCATCGGCTGCCTTCCATCACAATGCTCCAGTGCACATGACATGAACAAAAGGAAGCAATCTTCCACCAAACACGAAGCTGCCTCTTGCTGCTTTAATCGGTCCAATGATATGTAGGAGATGAATCGAGGTACTCCGAACAACGAGCGTGTTATGATTATGTCTAAAGGTAGATCTTGGGAGACGGAGGCACCTCCAGCAGGGACCCGGGGCGCAGCTGGAGTACATCTCGCAGTGCAGAGTCTTGCTCGTAGCGGCTCTTGGGGTCCAGCAATAAAAACTCACACCCACTCTTTGGCAGCGTTTGCACCAGCCCCACAGCGTGCTTTTCCTGAGAACCATGCATATTTACTGCATGCGTCAGGGGGTGGAACGCATTGATTGGGTAAAAGCAAAAGAAAAACATGTGGGTCGATCATGATTTTCGAAATATCACTAAACTAACCCACATGTGCATGGTGGCTGAGCCACTAATTGCAAGGCATCGGGTAAGATAAGATGCCTTGAACGGTGTCCGTGCAGGAAAAAAACATTGTTCACTTAGAACCGAACTTGCACAATCTTTTCATCATTTTTTGGGAAAAAAAAACTCCAATTATTAGGCAGTCTGTTGTTGCAGATGGTACCATGTTGTGATGCTGCTGTCCAGGATACAACAGGTTCTGCACACCCAAAACGAAGTGTACTCGAAAATAAGTTTGCAAACACCCATACCAACGGGCACGCGTTGATAAATCAGAAATGACCCTACGCTCGGAGCAGAGCACAATATCTTCAAATTGCAAGCACTAAGCAGACGAACACAAAGCAACATGTGCACAGGGCAGCGGTATGCATAGAATAGGTCCTTGAACGGATTCGAAATCAATCACTTTCATTGATCACTCGAGAACATGAACATCTTCACATAAAATTGTAGTCGAAGCCAACACAAACGCAAGCAAAAGAGACATGAAGCAATTTCAACTGTATCAATGGAAGTACATTGTAGCAATCAAGCGACTGACGAATTAACACAACAATTGATGATTCAGCGGATCCTGGCAGGCTCAGAGTCTGTGCATACCGAGAATCCAAATGCCTTGAGACATAGCATGTGGAGATCCCTCATCGACTCGCCATCCCATACACAGCGACGCACAATTGATCCAGCTCTGGCCCCAATATGAAAATATTAGTTGCATCAACTGAGGTAAAGTAGATCCCCTAGCAACCCACGTTGCACACTGCACGAATTTCATTCATGATTGGTTTGGTGGTCTGCACCCTACGAGGAAGGAGGAGTATTGGCTTGAATTTCACCTGTTGGGAAACCTGACTTCTCAGACCTAATGACAAACAAATCTGCGAAAGTGTTTTGGCGCTATCGTCACAAAACTACGATTTGCATTAACTTTCAATACTGTTCATTCTACCAAATTTCCTGCCAGAGGTTCCACCTTATTCCATAGGATTTTAAGTGGCACCGTTAGAGAAGTGAGAGCATCAACCAAGGGAAGAATCTACAGAGCATACTGTGAAGGTAAAATTGAACCAACCCATCCCTCCCAATCTTCAGAAAATATCGATGCAGAAATCAATAAATCAACATCTATCAAGCTGAAGGCAGTTGCACCAGTAGCACCACCTACTTATACGTGTACGAATATTAAGCGTTCACCTATTCAGACGTTTACATAGAGTGGCTTCATTGTTGCTGCCATGCGCAGCATGCAAGACTTCCAGAATGAATTAAATCACTGCATAGATTACACGAGCATCTTGACCTAAGATTTGCGATCATCGCTGAGGTGAAGACGTCCTCTGTGCCGCGAGCTCAAGTCGCATTGCTAAGGCGACGGCAATCCTGTTTCGAAAAACCTGTTTGTCGAGCCCACGCCTGGTTGGTGAAAACTGTAACCAATGGCCAAGACAACGAAATATGGCCGTGCCGTGGGAAGTCATAGATGTTGACGTGCTGAAGTAGCATGTAAAAAAATATGGGTGCGATATTACCTGAAAAAAATGGGAAACGGAGTCGCGCCTACGATACCCTCGCTGCTGTGAGCAGACCGAACTATGGGTACTTCAGTCGGTTGTGCTGGGATACTTGGGGCTCGAAGCAGCGTGCTGTTGTGCAACTGGTTGAAGGTTGGCTTTTTCGAAAGCAAAACTTTCAACTCAGGGATTCGATCCTGCTGCATCATCGTTATCATGTTGATCGGAGTTCGAATGAGTTGGAGCCCGCGAAACTGACTCCAAGTTCAGAAGCCGCTGCGTCGGGGACGCAACGGCAAATCCGAGGGAAGAATAAGCGCGGCTTTTGGCGCACCGCGTTGCAAGCTACAATGGCGTTGGAATGACAAGAGTGATAAGGAAGCCCGTTTCGCGGGTGGAAATGAACGATACAGTGCTAGGACAGGTGCGAGCAGCCGAACTATAATATCAAACGCAGATATGGGCAAGTGGGCCGTCGCAGGGTGCAGCGTGAGCAAGAAGTGTTACAAACAAAACACTGAGGCCTGTACGTTCTAAAATGCATCCATCGCCCGGCTCGCACGGGCGCTCACCGAGTTGGCTGTAGGCATGTGGGACCAATCCTCGATCGAGGCGGGGTGGGCCTATAAATAGTGTACGATCGGCATGCTTGCCCCGGTTCGCACCGAGCTGGCTGTTGGCATTGCGCGTAATTCCTCAATCGCGGTGCGGTGGGATCTGAACCTTGGAACCAACAGTTGTCATGGTGGTTGCTTAGGCGATCAGTATGATCACCGGGGTTGTAGGAGCACTGCCAGACATTAATCCATCCAAGCTTCCAATGGGCCCAATCTCTTGTCACGCACAGGACGTCGATCGGCAGTCCTACTCACTGGCCACACGGGCAAAGGCAACTGCACGCACGATTTGGACAGCGTTTGCCTTGTGGTACGTTTTCCTCACGCATGTCAACAGGAAGTTGTATCCGTGAGAATGTCACGTCCGTTGGGTTATATCAGTGATATGCCGCCCACATCGTTTCCACCTGGCAATTTCACCAATTCCGAAGAGTTTTCGCCCAATAACAATCTTGTGCACGCGACTGTATTTTCGTGCTCGTGCAAAATACTGATAATTTTTGGGATAAATTCAGGAACCATGGGTTTGGTGGAAGCGACGATAAACGTGACTTGACTTGTAATTGTTTATGAAAGTTCGTCATCATAAACAATCATATTCAAATGCTTTCATCACACTTCATATGAATCCGCACGAACGACCACGCGTTCGTTGTACCCGGAGAAATGTATTAGCATTTTAGTTCGCCCTCTTCTCGATCCAACGGAAGCTCGTGTATTTTGGGTTCGGCGCTGGATGCGATCCATGATAGTAATAACGGATATCTATTTATTGTTCTAATTGCAACCGTATGTCAGCTGAGTCACGTTGTGAATTGTACCACTGCACTTGTGTACACAAGTGTTTAGCATACAGCTGCGTGAATCCAGGGAGATGATTCTCTTAATGCTTTTCGTTATCGTATGCCCATTTTTATTCACCCATTAAACACGAAGCATTAGTTGGTTTCTTCGGGTGTGCAGTTGCATTCTAGTGTGCACTTTGCGCCAGTATGCACACAATCCTTTCAGTAAGGGTCGTGCTCCCAAATGTATAGATATGGATATGAAAAGAACATGTGCGCACGGGAACATGACCCTTACCAAAGGCTGGAGACTCATGTCTGTAGGGTCTCGCGTTTCGTCCCATCCCTGCACACTCGACCCATCAAACCCGTGTATCGTGTTTACAGATAGATTGTGTGGTCCAAGCAGAACGTGTCTCGCCATCCCGATCAAGACAGTCTGTTGATCTATGAAAATCCATATGAAACAAACCGCTATGGTGTTTAATATGTAGTTTCTTGCCGGTACGCAAGCACTGCTTGTTGGTGCACCTCCGGAGACTTGCTCGCAGTTGTGATTCTGCAGATCTGCTCCAGCTTGGATAGTACAATCTATGTTCACGATTCGATCCAGGCATGTGACACAAAAATGCAACATGAAATTGAATTTTTATGTGGAATACCAAGAACACTTCGTTATGTTTATGTTTTGCTGCGCTGCGCTCTATCGTGCGTGTGTTCCCTGAGATGTGCGTTGTGAGGTTACAGTACCAAAATGGAACACAATCGACACCCAAATGTAAGTGCACAGAAATTTAGAACGTGCCTCCACGTAATCTGCTCGTTTTCAATGCATGGGCTATGGTTTGAATATTGTCAATCCAATGCAATCAGTAATTGCACCTAACATGGCCGTCTCACTTATTGTCAAATGGCAACTTACTATACTGTGCCCAATTCACATTTGCGTGCCGTCATCATTCCATAGGCAATTGACTTTCCTTGTTTCAAACTAGCAGGTGGGAATCATTCTTTCATACGGCTTATTCATTTCCAATTCGTACCAACCTGCGGGACAAGTGTGTTTTCCCCGGATGGCCATCTTGCGTATTACCAAATGGTAACTTATCATTGTGCGCTCAACAACAAGAGCCGTCAATTATTCCATAGGCAAATGTCATTTGTTTATACGCCCAATCTGGTGTAGACACATCGTTCTTGTTTATGTACCACTCCCATTCCGACGCACCATGGGACAAGTGTTTTCCTCCTTGGGTATTTATGAGCACAAATGGACGGGGACGCAAGGGATGGATCGCATATCTTCCGCCAAAAGTGTTGTATTGCTGCAGTGCTCCACAACAGCGGAACATTCGCCATGTTCTAGATTCCGATTCGAAATCATTTTCAAAAACATGCATGATTCCTGTTCGTTTGGCCGTACAGCCTAGGGAAGATATTGCCATGCTCAAGTTGCGACAGATATGTACATACACATGTATACACTGGCATCATGTTTTTGTGTGGTTTTGCAAGTATGAGCGCGCTGATTTGTTTCCTGGGATGCTGCACCATTTTCGATCGGCGAAATTCACAAGTTTTGATATATTTTTGGTGCACTGGTTGAATTGAGCTTGACTCAGTTCGTATGTCTTCCTACCCTGTGGGAATGTGTCAAGTCCCTGTATGAACAGTCAATTGATTTGGTGTTTCAATGTTTGAAGTGACCATTTACGAACATGGTGACACATGTATGCTTTTGCGCAATCACGATATTCTGAGCCTTATTTGGAGCAATTTGTTCATGTCTTCGTTGAGAAAGTGATATAGTGGTTTGGCCATGAATGATGAGACGAATATGAAGTGCACCACAATATGGAGCATATGGAGCAGAAAGAATCACATTTTGTGAATTTGTTTCATTTTGTTGGGATTGCTAGCATCAAATTGATTGACACTCAGCTCACATGCAACTGAGACAAGGAGCTTGAGACGTTGAGATTCGTTTGCCGACACACATCGTTTGAAAATTTTCTTCCCTGGGACTCGACATCGCCAATGCTTCATGAAATTAGATGAATTTCTGTGCATTGTCAGAGGCCAAGTGACAAAGTTGCTGGTGATTTTTTGTATTCGATTGCCCTGTTGGTTTCCTTGGCCATGTCGGACGGTCTTGTGGGTAGGGCTCTGGTTTGATATGCGGGGGTCCTATGTTGGAGCCTAGATACGGAGAGAGCTGCCCCGTTCAATGTTTTGCGAAAACTCCATGCTCGCTGGCAGGTGTTCATCAATAAGCGATTTGTCATGCGGCTTCAACGGATGCCATGATGTCTGGCGGATCAACAACTACTTTTGGGTATGTTGTAAGGTCCCATTGGTGTCTTGCCGATGATTTCCAAAGGTCATGTGTGCATCTTGGGAAATTGAACTCACAGAAGATGTATACTGGCCAATCGCAGAGGTTGACTTTTCACTTCGGCACTTTTTCGAGTATTTGACCTGAAGATGCTAGATGCGGAGGCCAAGGAGTGGGCCCAGAAGCAGCTGCTCCGTGCATCTTTAGGTCGAACCCAAGACAATCCCCAATCACACATTCCCTTGCACAGAACCAGCCCGTCTCAAGGTGCGTTTTTGCGGAATGATTTTTTGATGTGCATGTTTGATCGTCGCAGTATCTGATCCGAAGCAACTATCTTGCAAACATTTGTGCAATCCAGGAGGCTTGCGAGAATGTGGATATTCGTCAATGATCGGTTGAAGAATTGCGCTTCTTTCATTCTGGAGTGCACAAGCTTTCAGCTGAGATGGGTTTAGAAAGTGATAATGATAAACATGAACCCCGCGGACAGAGGAGCGGGTTGGTTCGGAGCTACTCCCCAGCCACGGGCGCTGCTCTTACTTGTTGGTAGGCGGGACGTATCCACGCTTTATTAGGGCATGGAGCAACAAGGCAGTACTTGTATTTAGATTTCATGTGAATTTAAATAGCGTTTTTTTCCCACATTTCAGTTGTCTTGTTGTCTGGGTGTATTGATTTTATTTTTCCTATGTAGTTTTCGGTTGTACTTGCTGGAGGTTTTGTCGGTGCATTGATTGGTAGGGAAAGAGAATGAGCGCTGACAGTGATCCAATCTGCTTTATCAAAATCGCCGAATGCATGCGGACATCGAGCCATGTAAGCATGTGGGCAATGAGGTTGCTCGGGTTTTCATGACAGTTTCCCTGCGGAGGCTTTGGTTGAACCATCGGTCCACATCTGTATTATTCATATATTCATACACGGTAGACTTTGTTCACTGTTCCTTCGATTGATACTGTGAGGTTAAGGAATTCTACCATGTGATTAGTTGAAGTTGATTCCAGCTACGCTGGTATAGATCGCATCCGATAATATGCATGGGTGTATGTTCTGTGTGCGATGTGGTGTGTGCGTGAGTGTGAAATCAATCATATTCTAGACCTGATATTCGAATGCGCGTATTTTTGGTGTATCTTGTGCATTGCATTCCATGATCCAAGCTGTCGATCTGTCCAGTAAAGTAGAATTTCGTTTTTCGACACTCGTTTCCAGATGATGGGAAAAGGCAGGATAGTTGTTGAGGTATCTATTCATTATGTTGAGGTATAGATATAGATGTTGAGGTATCTATTATCAAGTTATCGTTGTTTCGTTACGGCTGTCATATCGCATGTCTGGCATACCCGCTCCTGGATGTGCACCAGCAGCATGAGCTCACATACGAACCCTGACTTGGAGTGATCACTTTATGCAAGTGAGCAAGAAGGTTGCTCGGGTGTGCATGACGGTGTCCCTGCGGGGACTCTGATTTCGATGCTTCACTTAGCATCTTGCAGTATCTTGATTTTGCATCTAGAGATGTGTGGTAGGTTTTGTGCACTGTTCCGTGGAATTCAACTGTGTGACTAGTTTATATGACTCGGTCATCTGGTAGGGGTCATATTTAGTTATACATGTAATGTGATGCGACCTATCACCTGGGCGGAAAGCCACGTCAACGAATCACAGTGGACTTCCATATCCTCACAATATCACTTCATGGAGTAGTGCACCAATCTACCACATATCTACAGGTTCAATCTGCAGATTCTGTAAAATGCTCCCTAAAGGATCAAAATCAATGTCCCCGCATGGACACTGTCATGCACCTGAGCAACCCTCTTGCTTACATGCTGATGTGGCAAAGTGTTCACTCCCTGACATGTCTCAAACATGCATATCAATGTACGCCTTGCCTGGCTTTCTCAAAGGGCGACGAGCCATGTTTAGTCAAAGCCTATGTTGTGTGATACAAGGACATCGTGCTTGTGCATTCCTGTCGGAATAGTCTGCTATTTTGTGTACATCCACACGCACCAACACATTGCGTATTCTGTGTGATTTGTTCCCTGCACGACAATGTACCTCTGAGGATTTGTTCACATATACTCTCAAGCATGTATGTGTCTTCTAGCACATTGGATTTGGAAGTAGATGCTTACACTTCGACAAACACATGTCAAAACGAGGGTGTGTTGACTTCCCGCAACAGCACGCTTATGATTTCATCAAGTTGTCGTCATGCTGCGCTGCACTTTCGTGAATGTATTGTTCAGTGACCCCAAAAGTATTTGATCATTGTAATTGACATTTGAGATGACCTGATTTCGACATGTCGTGACTATATAGGAGCTTGCCTTTTTGTAGTCACCGTCTATGTGTTGTGCTTTTGCCGTGCTCATGCAAACCATGGCTCCCTGGCCTCGCCATGCCAGCTGTGGCTCTGATTACTGTGAGTGGGTAGTGCGTTGGGCAGGAAGCGCATTCCTTGCTCGGGTTGACGAGCACGCTGACGAGGCGAGGCGGCAGCTCGCTGAGCGGCGCATCGAGTTACAAGTGCAGCGCAACATGCGCGGAGAGGCCCTGGCTCTGAAGTGCGCCCTCCTCCACCACCTCCTGCGCATTGGTATATGTGGAGATCGCGTTTTGTCTTGGGAGAGGGTAGAGGGTGCGCTTGTTGGTGAGCATGATTTCTGGGGAGGGGTGCGCAGTGCCGGGCGCGACTTCATGCACGGCAAGCTGGGCCGCGCGGCGGCGGAGGAGGCGGAGGAGGCGGAGGTGGCGGAGCGCTTGCAGCGGCGCGTCGCAGTCAGACTCCAGGGCGAGCCCAAATACACCATGCGGCAGCCGGCGAATATGCAGCCGGAGCCGGTGCATATACAGTCGGAGAAAGTGAATACGCAGCGGGAGCCAGTGTGTGTACAGCGAGGCCCGGAGACGAAGCTCATGGACCCGGCCGCAACGGTGCGCGTCTCCATGCCTGGTGCATTGAATGACATCCGAGGCCCGGTGGAGAGGGTGGGTGCAGTGAATGCAGCGCAGACAGCAACAGGAGTGAACTCCGCGTTGACGTTTGTCGGATGTAACAGATCCTCGAGAAACAGTCGCAGCTGGCGGCGGAGCAGCAGGGGCTCTTGCAAGAGATGCTGGGCCCGGTGTCTGCGGCTGCTGCGCTGCCGCCCGCCCAACAGGTGTCCCCAATGGCGTAATGTTCTTTTGACGAAGCAAGTTACAACTGTGATGTTTTGCGCGCATCTGCCAATGGGAGGCCGGATGGTAATTCATGTGTGTATTACCCTTTTTTTTGCTGATCTCACCCAAGGAAGCTGTAGATTGTGGTCCATCAGTGCATGCTCTTGCCCATTCAAGCTGCGTATGCGCGTGCATGTAGTGGCACACACCCGCGTGTACGTGTGCAGCGCAATCTCTTCATGTCGACAGCCGCTGGATCATAACGTGCATCTTGGATGCGCCGGTCTGCGATGTGCATGTGCAGGTTTCACTAGGTGACAAGGAGATGTCTGATCTTCCGCCGAATTGTGGTCCTTCATCTGTCAAGACGGGCGCGGCAGCTGGTGCTATTCATCCCGCGCTATTGCGGGTGTCGTCCAGCCACCTATCCGCGTTCGCCTTTCAGGGGTTGAGCTCCGACTCCGAGACGGGGTCCCCGTGCGCAGGTGCTTGCCACATACCAAGTGCTGTGGAGGCAGCCCGGCTGCCACACCGTGCCATGATGCGCTGCATGGGGAATCTGACGAGGACTATACACTCCCAACGGCACTTTGCTGCTTCCCTGGGTGCCACCTGTAGCCGCCAGTCTGGCCTTTCCTGCTGATCACATTGCGTTTTGCACAAGAGCGTTCGTAGAGATATGGCGTGCAGCGTTTCAGCAAGACACCTGTAAACGTTGTATTCTGTTGACGGTGCAGTTGTCTCATACAATTAAGAGTGCCATACCATGCCTTCTGTTACAAGAAGATAAACTAGACTCAGCTCCCAAATTTGTATTGCATCAATTCACTTTTCACTGGTCTTTGAGCGCATGCTTGCACACTGTTGATTTCCTTGCGATCGGACATGCGCTTTAGTTTTGTCTTTCCTGTGGAAATGCACATATCAAACCAATTGCGATCCATTAAACA